>JAYXIM010054068.1:0-10940 GCA_037575425.1 Anastrepha fraterculus
CAGTGTTCCATCCCAAGTTCATTGCATTCCCACATGCATACATCCATACATACATGCACGTGTGTTGCTTGCCTTTATCATCATCCTTATCGTCGTGTTGCCTGCAGCAACAACATATTTACGTCGTCACTAGTTGTTGGCTGCTTGTACGGGCAGACATTCCAACAAGCCTGTTCGGATGCGAACGACCGCAAGCGCGAGTATTCACACGCAATGAAAAATGGAATTGAAAAATGTGAAAGCGGAAAAATGTGAAAAAGTCTGTAAACTGGGGATGTAAATACCGAGATAACGGTGCTTTTTGGGGTTTTGAAAATCCGGAATGACGAAAATTTGGAATTATCAAGTTAAAAAAAGGAAGAAGAAAATCTTATTACGATAAAAGGTTTTCCATTTCGAAGAAAATCTTTTCAAAATGAGGAAATTTATATAATTAAACAGGGTTGAACCGTCTTCCCCTCTTCTTCCTTGTTTTTTTAGCATTGTATCCTATTTACAACAACAGTTATATTTTATTACATTGTCAGACTAGTTATGCGTATCAACAGATCCCGACGTTCAGCCCTCATTCCAACATTTTGACGGCCTTCCGGGTGGTCTGCGTTGAATAACTTTGCCGTCTAATGCTATCTTCGCTAAGCTAAACGAGCTAAGCGTCCAATCGACATTATTCCGACGTAGTCCCTGCATGCCTTTCTTCCCGTTCGGACTCATCTCGTTTCTCCCATTTCTCATTTCTGCTACGTTGCAAATGTTTCTTATTTATTCTTTTACCATTTACTTATTTATTTTCTATTGCCAAATATTTGTTTGGAAACATATAATTCTCTTTTAGCAGGAACCGTAATAATCCAATTTTCACACTTTGTACAAAATCTATAAAAGTTCGAAAAATTTTCATTTAAGTTAATAAATTTTTTTTGGAAATAAACGTATTTAATCCCTGGTTTTTGTAAAGACAACATAAATGATGTCCGCAATTGTAGATCTAAAAGCTATCTTCAGTTTCTACTATACTATATTATATAATACTACTCGTATCTACACTGACTTCTAGAAAACTTTTGACAAAGTTCCTTTTGCCGAAGTCGACTTCTTTTGGTTTCCATTCAAAATTCGTGTGATACTTAACTGATAGGCGCTACTTTGTACCTGTTGACAAATTAAATAAAGCAATTATTTTACAAAAATAAAAATTTAACATTAATATATCCAATTTCGACTTGAGTTTAGCAAAATTTCAAAAAATAATAATTATTGTGAAAGTTATTGCTGTTTGAGTGGAGCCCAGAAGTCCCTTGCGGTGATCAAACCAAGCTTTTGGAGATTCAAGTAAAATCAATCGGATAAGAGAAATAAGTTTTATTAATGATAATCATGTGCCTGAGTTTTTTATGTTTTCCAGGTAAATTTTATTGAAATCTACCAAGTGGTTTTTAAGTTACAGTGATCACTAATTCTTTGAGAAAAATGCATTTAAAGCTTTACTATCGAGCGCCCCAGCGCCCGAGTGCCCTTTGTTAATTATTGAATAACTCAAAAAGTATTTGCCGGATTCACTTCAAATTTTCACCCCATATTTTTAAGATATTATACTTTAAGAAAATGAAAAATTCTTGAAAATTGTGACTACCCCTAACCCCTTAACACCATTCATTTCATCCTGAGGTGCCCCCAATGTAGCACCCTTGGACCCCTATTTTTTGTTCTTTTCATCAATGATATTGGCTTGGCTTCAAATTTGCCAAATTCCTGCTTTACGCTATTGACCTTAAAATATTTACAACCATCACAGATTTACGCGGCTCAGCCAACCATCAATCCGGCATGAATAGAGTGAATGAATGGTGCCGCAAAAATTAGTTGACGCTTAAAATCAATGAATGAATTTGGGTAACTTATAGTACGCATACCAACACTTTGCATACTTCTACAATATTGCGAGCTCTGTCTTACAATGTGTGCGACTATATTCTTTTGCGTCTGCCGAAACTGTCAGGCACTTAAATCTCTACACACCTAAGTATCTGAATTGTGCATTGGTTAGGTCAAGACTGCAGTACGCAGCGTTTATTTAGAGGCCTTACACTCAAATTCTTTCTAACCGCTTTAAGCAATTTTTTTTTAAATTAGCTCTCCGCTTACTAAATTTTTCATTATCACTATCTTCTTACTATTCTTGTTGCCAACTAATTAGCCATCCTAGACTTGAGGACAGAAGATGCATTTTAGTCTACTCATTTGTAATTAATACCATAAGTGGCTCTATTGACTTCCCTTCTCGTTTAGAAAAGATAGCTTTTAATGTTTCCCCAAGAATTCGTCGCCACTCGGAATTATTTAAAATTGCTTTTTCTTGAAGTAGTTAGCATTGACACCACCTCCCATATCTAGAACTTGCGCTGAACTAAACTTAGTCTTCAATGCTTTTCATTTTGATTTCCTTTGTTAAATATTTACGATTGTTTTTCGATGCGCCAAATCGCTTGTATTTTATCTTAGCTCAGGTATTCTATATTTGTCCTAATTTTGAGACTGATCTACATTTAAATTAATGTTGGTCTGTAAGAATATTTTGCAGTTAAAGACTTGAATATGAAAAAATATAAGTAAATATATGTATCTGGTGTGTAAAGTTCTTGTAATCATAGACTTAAATAAATAAATAAATAAAGCAAAAATAACGTTGGGTATGCAGTTTCGTTGTCTATTAAATTTTAGTCCAGCAAAGTGCTAGTTTGAAGTTATCTGATTTGTAATAATTTTTTTCTAGACGATGCTTTGAATTTTCACAATAAAAAATAATACAAAATAAAAAAATGCCTTCAGAAGAAAAAATTATCGAAAATCAAGGAAAATTTTGAGCGACTTCAAACTTGCACTTTGCTGATCTAAAATTTAATGGGGTTTAATGCCGTTTGTTATTAACGATTAACACATGTTTGTTTTATGGAGTAGAATACTTATGTTTAGAGTGTTTCAATGGGACGTGGCCGACCCTTTAAGTCCTGACTAAAAAATGACTATTAAAAACTATATACAAGCCGAAAGCCTCCGATGCTAGGGCTGCACTACTTTCAGTTTGTATAATAATTTTATTGTTTGGTAAACCTTTATAAAATAAAATAAAAATAAAAAAAAAACTATATGCAGTGAAGCGAAGTCACCGAAGAGACAATCCAGGACCGAGTAACCTGGAGATTGCGTACGAGGTGGGCCGACACCAACTAAAGGACCATGGCGAGGACGAAGGAGAAGAATACAGCAGAAACTCAATTCTTGCAGCACAATTTTTTTTAATTGCGTACTCAGTATTTACGACATCAGAATTTTGTTTACCTGAATACTTGCAACATTTTTGGTTTGGTCGTTCTCTTTTGCTATTTTTGTGTTCTATTTTTGAGAAGGGAACTCGGGGAAGTACTGTTAACAAAAAATCCTTCTTAAGTCACCTTGTTGCCCGTGGAGAAGCTATCGATGAGTAACTGACAAATATCGACCTGAATAATGCAATATGCTTTTTAGCTAGTGCATGGAGTGCTCTTACTGCAACTTAAATTTAGTCATCGTTACAAAAACTGTTTGAAAAAACATCTGACTGGGGTTGTGATGATATTACTCCTCTTTCGGAGTTACGATTACAGATAGCTGTTGATGCATCCAAAACACAATTCATTGCAATTTTGCTTCAGCAAGTAGAAGGCTTAAGGCAAGTTTCTCAATCTGAAATCGAGCAATGGATTGTTGAACCTCATTCGGAACCCAATAATACTGTGGGAATGAAGACGACGAAAGTGTCGATGAAGCAACTAACGACGTGATGCTAAAAAGTAATAAAATTATATATAAAAAAATTCAAATTTCTTTAAGTAAAACTTATCACTCTTAAATGTAGTTAATTGATGTAATAAAATAAGTTCAACTTGGATGCTCTCAGTAAAAAAAAACATATTAATTTTTATTAAACGAAAACTTAAAACTTGCACCGAGCCCGGTTTTCATTTGGCGGAAGAATCGTGTTTCTACTGTATTTGTCTAAAGACTTTTTTTGTATTAATTATTACTTTTAAGAATACCTTGTATTTGTATCCTTATTTGTGGTGTTAGCGCTTCTGAATCAGATGATTTTTTTAAACACACATATATATACATATATATAAATATATTTTTTGTACTCAAATTAAGAAATTAATTTCCCAATGGGAGTCCCGAAATGAGTCCCGCCAACTCGGGATTGCCTTATAAACATTCCGAAATCTTGAGATCAAGATTTTCCGGTAATATCAGCATCCCTAGTGTAAGCTCCAATGTATTTTCATACAGACATACATACAAGTAGTAACTGAAAAGTGTAGCTGCATTGTAAGGGAATAGGTGCGAATGTTTACATCCATATAACGAGTGGTTTTTTAAGAGCTTGAGAAATTAAAATGATATTACAAAATATTAATATTATTGGATTTTTTTTCGATTTTTCTATTGATTTTTTTCTCAAGAATTGAACATTTCACGCACTTCTTTGAGGAGAATTTTGCATAACGACCTCGGTACGAAGGCTTACAAAGTTCAATTGGTGCAAGAACTGAAGCCTAATGACCATCCAATGCGTTTTCGGTTCGCTCAATGGGCAGAAAATCGTTTGACCGAAGATGAGCATTTTTACCGAAAAATCATCTTTTCTGATGAAGCTCATTTTCACATCGTGGCTACGTCAATAAGCAAAATTGTGGGATTTGGGGCTCAGAAAATCCACACGTTACTGTAGAGAAGCAAATTCATCCACAACGAGTCACTGTTTGGTACGGTTTTTGGTCTGGCGGCATCATCGGGCCATTTTTTTTCGAAAATGAGCGAGGAGCCGCGGTTACAGTCAATGGCGAGCGTTACCGTGACATGCTCAACGAGTTGTTTCCAAAAATTGAAGAGGATGACATGGACGACATTTGGTTTCAGCAGGACGGTACAACTTGTCACACTGCCAAAGTTACACTCAAACTTTTGGCTACCACTTTGAATTCCGATATCAATTGGCCGCCTCGGAGCTGTGATTTAAGCCCGTTGGACTATTTTTTGTGGGGAACCGTTAAGGACAAATGCTATGCGAACCATCCAGAGACGATTGATGCTTTAAAACACGAAATCGAAGTTGCCATTCATGAAATTGGAGCCCAAACAATCAAAAATGTGCTTAAAAATAGGGTTCATCGAATTGCCTACTGTAAAGCCAGTCGTGGCAGTCATTTGAACGATATTATTTTTCATTCATAAATGACAATATTCAATCTTCAAAATAAAAAAAAAGGTTTGAAAAAATATTGATTAGTTTTTTTTTATAGCCGATTCAAAAAGCAAATTTTACATGGGCCACCCTATAGTTGCGTTATATTCCGCAAATAATTTTCTATATGCAAAAATCGCACAAAAGTGAAATTATGGGTAAAATACGCACGAACTTATGGGCTGACTTGGTAGAAGGAATAGCTAATTTAATTACGTAATTGACTGCTAACATTAATGAGGTTTCAAAAAATAATGGCAGCAATACGCATTCGAAATTCGATTTTACATTTTATAATAAGTAATGAGAGCATACACGTTTATCGACACACAAACCTGTTTTCTTTGCAGGTATCCACTTTATTTAGATTTTACTTTCACGTTTTTCTTTACACGCGTAACAATAATGATCTATTACATAGAAAACACAGGATTGTAGATTAAAAAGTACGGTTATTATCTAGGATTATTTTATAATCTCAGATTCGGAAGAGAAATTTCGCATAGGACATCTCGCTTTTTAATTACGGATTGGGGATTGTGCACGAAAAAGTGGATTATCGACTTATATGTGATCGTGTTTTAAGTTGAGATCGGCGACGAATCGAGATTTCGGCGTTTATTTCCTCACTTCGCTTTATGAACTTTGCGAACAGATTTTTTTTTTTCAAAGTAAATTTCCAAAATTTTAGCGTTTCCACGTTGTTTTGGCGTTAAACGATTCATGATGACTTACAAAACCTTACTGAAGAAAAATGTGAACACAGTTATCATTATCAGCTCAGTTCTCATTCAGCTAAAAACACACCCGCTACTTATATACTTGTACATATGCACTTAAAATAGGTCCTTTTTCCAGTCGCGTTTGCGCGAGCCCTTCTTCGTAGGTGAGGTTCTCAAACAACATATTTTTACGCTTTCCTTCATCAAGCACATTTTCGTTTGTTAAGCAAACGCCTTTGTCACCCGCTTCCATCCGTCATTTACGTTATTTGCTGTGTTGCAATTTTCTCTTCCCAAATGGATGCCTATTTATTCTTGTTAATGTTAAAAACTCTTTTCGTTTATACACGCAGACTGTTTACATTCAACGGGGCTCGTAAATATTGAGCACCACCATGAATGGAAGTTTGAATGCCAATGTGGGCGAGGTGCGTGCGAATCCTGCAGGAAAACCCGGTGGTTCTGAGGTGGTGTGGTGCTGGTGAATTTATAATCATTTCTAGATCGTGTTTCTTTTTGTCTTCATATGAGCAGCTAAGCAGGAAAACTACAAGTCTTCTGCACATAATTTTCTCGTTACCACGAGGATAGGTGAGAGAATCTACGTAGAGGTTAGAGGGGATAGATTTTTATTTTTTATTTAGCATTACTTGGTTTCTTATAAAAACTTAATATACTAGGTTTCAATTAAATCGATTCAGTCAAGCGGGAGTGTATTTTTGAAAAAAAAGTTTTCATACCGTAAATTATTCCTCTCTGAGCAAAGAGAAACACCATAGCTCATTATGAAGGAGAAGCTACCTGTGTGCGTGAACTGTTGACTAGGAAAACTAGTTAAATAATAATTTACCGCTTTCTCGCTCTTTTTAATCTCAGTAGAGAGTTAATTGCAAACTACCAGCATTCAATTCGGCTGATTGAGGCAGCATTGCTGAAAAAGTCTATAAATTGTTACTGAAAAGCAAGGCAAATCTTTACGAGGTAAGTCGATTCTATAAGTACCCTAATTTGGTGGGCTTTTATAAAATATCAACTGAAAGATGAGAAGGGATAGTAAATAAATGCAAGCACTCGAACTTTGTCTGTCACGCCCACCTCTGGTGAAAAATACCACCTTGTATAGATTCGCTCTGCTGAAATATGTACGCTTTAAAAGCAAAAATTCGTAGTAATAATTTTAGTGTCACATCCTACTATTTAAAACGTCTTTCAAGATCATCTTCGAGTATCCAATGTGAGCATAAGATGGTTACCGAGAATGCTCACAAATGCTCACAGCGAGTTTTTAAATCTGTGTAGCCAAAACGGAGCTAAGTTTATGGACCGGATGGAGATGAGTTAAGATGAAAATTGAGTTAATCAGTATGAACCTCTGTCGGCACAGGAGTATATGCAATTACACAAGAAAGGTACGGCATTACCTAAGCAGTGCATGAAGGCATTTATATTAAATTAATAGGATCGCTGGATGGAAAAACTTATGGTCATGCCAGTCTATTATTGCGACTCAGCACACAAACTCAGTACATATCTTAGAGGACTGATTACATCGTTCCAACGGTGACATTCAATAGGAATTTTGCCACGCTCTTTCCCTCTCGGGTGGAGTTGATTTAGGGACTTTTACTAAACAACTTCGACACTACAAGCTACACAGATGGTTCAAAAATGGATTGTGGTGTTAGAGCTGGTATACATTCTCGTAGGCTTAGAATTGAAAAATCTGTGCGTCTTCGCAATACTTCCAGTGTCTGGCAATAGGGGAAAATTGTAGGCTACTACTCGCATACTACTCTTTTAAGTGCCATATTTTTTCGAGTAGCCAAGCTGCAATTCAAGCACTGGATTCAGTTGCAACAATCTCTAAACTGGTGAAACAAAGCAGAAATAGTCTCACCAACGTGAGTCTAAAGCATAAAGTTACCTTAATCTGCGTCCAGGAACATTGAAGAGCACAAAAAATTTGACGAACTGGCAAGAGGGAATCTGCCATCAATAACATTCATATAGGTGCAATCAAGAATGCCATTTCCGTAAAATATCTACAAATCGCGGAATGCTGATGGATAGACCAGACAACATGCAAAGTTAGCAGAACGTTATGACCCACCTAGAAGCACAAACATGAACACTGATAAACATGAAACGAAGGCGGCCATAACTTGCTTCTGGTCTAAGGGTGAACAAGCAGCCCATCTTGGCATCACTCACAACCCACACTGTTACAGTTGCATACAAGCAGAGACAAATTTCCATTTCCTCTCTGAATTCCCTGCTCTACGGAAAGAGAGAATATCAACTCAGGCCAAACAAGTGTTCGAAAGTCTCAAACAACTGTGCGGCTTAAATGTCAACGACCTAGTACAGTTCTTAAACTACACAGACTGGATATAGTCATAATGTGCGAGGATTTTGCAACAAAATGGTGCAGAAGCGCGAATTCTAGATGAATCTCCACTTCAACCAACCAAACTAAACTATCCAAAGTTGATATTATTGTAGCATAATACAAAATTCTTTACACATTATCGGGGAATGCTGCTGAAGTGGCAGTCATTGGCCAGATTTTACTTATTTATCATTTACACAGTGAGAAATGGAGTGCCAAAATTGGAGCTTCTTGGACTTTAATTATCTTCTATTTTACCCGAAACAGCTAGGAAAATGGGTAAAGCGCCACACTGAATCAGGTTTTTAACTTTGAAAGGTTACAGCAAATTTCGCATATTTCAAAACGTCTATAACAAGTTTTGAGCTGTCATCCTTCTCGATTTTTTTAAATACTTTTTTGACTGGCGCGTTCAACTTTTCTTAGGTGTTTGGCCGAATTTGTACCTCAATGTGGCCCTTGATAATGTCCTACAAATGCAAGGACCCACAGTTTTGTCTACAAACTATTTTTCTTACATATGTCTTCCTTGCCTACATTAAACTTGCATACATTTTCTTCATTGATCACAATACCTCCTCTACAGTTTCAATTAAATGTATGTGGGCAAAAAAATTGTATAAAAACTTAACACAACCGATAACATCAAGCAAATTTCTGAAATTGTAGGTATTTCTAAAATATTTTTTTTTTTTTGTTTAAAAGTTGGATTTTGCAATTTATTTTAATGTTTTTGCAAAATGAAACTATTCCTTACAGAATTGACGGGTCTCTCAGACAGAAGCAGTACTTCATGACAATGCGCCGGCGCACACCGCCTTTCTCTGCACCTCTGCATTGGCCAATATGGGGGTTCCGGTGCTTCCCCACCCTCCCTACAGCCCAGACCTGTCCCCTCCGGGCTTCTTCTTGTTCCCTCGCCTGAAATGAAAACTGAAGGGGAGGCGTTTCGACTCAATCGAGGCGACCCAAAAAACTGTGACAGCCGAATTGAACGTGATTCCGGCGGATGAGTTTAAAAAATGTTTCCTGCAGTGTAAGGACCGCTACCAGCGGTGTATTGACGCTCAAAGGTCCTATTTTGAAGAATATTAGTTGTATAAGCCAAAAGGTTTAATAAAACTAAGTTGCATTACTTTTCAATCAAACCCTGTACAGTGAAATAGAAACCAAGCTCGCACTGCGGCAGTAGTCTCGTAACTCTTCAGATTTGATGTTCTGATCCACTTTTTTTTGGTATTACATTTTTTTTTTTCTAATATGCTAAAAAAATGAAAAATAATACTTAGTTACTTATTTATTTCGTTTATGAAGCACAAACAAGTTCTTTACAGACTAATGACAAAATTCAGTCATGACTAATGACTAATGACATAGTTCGGTCAAGAAAAAAGGGCCCACTTCAATTCTTCAAACCAACTTGGCTTACCTCATTTATATTGAAAATGATAGAAACAGTAATAGAGAGCGGCATCAGGACCTTGGTCATATAGAGGAACAGGAACTGCTCTATAGCAACTTCGGCATAATAGAAAAACTGGTGCTGGAATGTTTTCCAGGACGCATACAAATTACTGGAAACGAAATGACAGATAAATTAGCAAGAAACGGGGAGGCCACCTAGTCCCAGAGCAATTTTGCGGCCTAGGGAAGGGTAACTTTTTTTCTCCTGTTCAGGAAGTAGAGGAAAGACGAAGAATATCATACTGGGACAATCTACCGGATTTATCGCCATCAAAATCAATAACAGGTAGCTTTAACGTAAAGGTTACTTAAGAAATGCACGAATTAGTTAAGAATAATTTTTGAATCTGAATTACAGGAGCTTTAACAGGCCATTGTGGATTGAATTATTATCTTACAAACCTGGGAATATACTCCAATGGAACTTGCAAGCTATGTAGTCCGGCACCGATCCACCAAACATGTGCTGGCATTGTACCAAGCACTGATGCATAAGCGGGATAAACAGCTGAGTAAACATAGTTTACCTTAGGAGGAAATAAAACTAAATAAAATTGGACAAATATCTACTAAAATCTATTGAGGAAGTTGAGAAATACACTGAGTTCATTAACACGTTGAGCCCGGCATCGATATTACTGTACTTTCCATTTGGCCGGCAACGAGCGAGCAATCGGGAATATTCAGACTGGAGACTGGAGCGATTAGTTAGAAACGAATTGCAGCAGACAAAAGTACGTTGAGCCCGGCATCGATATTACTGTACTTTCCATTTGGCCGGCAACGAGCGAGCAATCGGGAATATTCAGACTGGAGACTGGAGCGATTAGTTAGAAACGAATTGCAGCAGACAAAAGTACACTTTGAAAATACTTAGATATTCAGTGCTAAAAATTTTTGCTTATTTTTAAAAATATTTGTATAAAACCCAAAATGTCCGCAAGAGAAAGCGATAGTGAGGCGTCAAGTGAATTATTTTTATCATCCACACGTCGCCGTGGCCGTGTATTACGATTGCCATCGTTGGAAGATAACAGTTCATCAGACCAGGCAATGGACATTGACATAAATGCGAACGAAATTAGTG
>JAYXIM010054071.1:0-38034 GCA_037575425.1 Anastrepha fraterculus
GGAAAATATAATGAGAAATCGTTCAAACACGAGATGGCACGAATTCAATTCCAATTCTCAATGAATCTGCTTTTTTAATCAGGCCAAGTTTGAGTAATGGTCTAAGTTATGTTAATTTAGAGGTAATCGGTTGATCTTAGTTGCCAACTCACATCACCTCCTTGATAATTAACTATACTCTCGTGTATGCTAATTCACCGCCAATACTAACAAAAGCCTGCCTTTGGAAATGTTTTCATACCTGTTGAGCTCTACGAAGGAACTTGAAGCGATGATGAAGTGTAATGATGTTAGTCTCAAAGCAATAATAAATGGAGAGACTGATTTAAAAATTAACTTAAGCTGCCTCACTAAATGCGGGTATGGATATATGTATATTTAACCCCGTCTGCCACTTTCAACCACACGGGAAAGTGAGATAGTACTAGACCTGTGGGCAATTACACCGATAGCTCAAAGTTATTACAAAAAAAATGGGATAGACCCGCAGATAGCTTTACTTAACCTGAGCCCAGATAACTTTACTTAACCAGCCAACTCCGCGTTCATGCTGATATTATCGCCCAAAAGGGAAGCTACACTCTGGTTGATCAATTCGTCACACAATCGATAATCAATCAATATCTTATTCCATATTTAATTAGTCATCAAATCATTTGACTGTTGCAAAACCGCAGACAAGCACTAAATGAAAAGCGCGAAATAAGCCACATAAGTATAATGGGTGCCAGGGGATATGGAAGTTATATCTTCTTCAGATGATTTTGTAGCAAATGAATTGGTGTGGAAAGAAGCCCATTTATACTTTCTAACATCAGTACCCTCATAAGTTAGCAGTACAGCTAAATTCTTCCAAAGTCTGGCTTAGAGCTGATTTCGTCGAACAGTTAAACAAAAAATGATAGGTAAACCTATTTCTAAGACCTTCCTGACCTGGGATCGACAAAAGTCTGAGTCAACGCAGTTACCATTGGGCGCTCTCTTGTGCGAACACATCCCAAAATTATGTACTTTTTGATGCAGCTACCGTGATGACGTAGAAATCAAGCGCACCCACTATAGTCCGTTCTGATAGTTGCGAATTTTCACATCTGACCACAGCCTGTCACTTTAGTAGTTCAGTATTAAAAAATGTATGGGATTATTTTATGCTGTAACAATAGTAATATCGAAATTGTCATTAGTTTCTAACACTCACGCTATCTTCTCTATCGCTTCTCTGCAAGGACAAATAGACACTCTTTTCATGACCACTTATTCAGTTGCTTAACAAAGGGGAGTTCATTAATCTTTCCTAGCTTCATTAAGCTTGCAGACTGGTTTTATTTCCAGAAGTACGGAATAACGTCGAAAACGTAGAAGGAGATATAACAAGAATGTAACAATAGGCCCACTGCACACCTAGTACCCTCTCATGGGCACGGATGTAACCTCAGCTATTGGTAAGATTTTTAAATGATAAATTCATGAAAATTCATACAAAAAAATCGACCCACCCTTATTTGAATATCATCCATACAAGTATAGTAGGCATGTAATAGTGAACCAACGTGTACCTACCTAGTCTTTAAGGTCGCAATAGAGAAATAAAAAAATCACCACAAACAGCAATAACAATAAAAATGAAACGGAAAACATAAACATGAAAGCAGCATACAGAAGCACCCAACCGTTTACAACACTTCTGCATGTAGATAGTTATTTTCTGTATGCGAGTACCCCTAACTACCAAAAAAAAAAATCTTTTTTTACGGATGTTTGTAGGTAATAAAAGGAAGAAATTAACGCTGGTCGGGCAAAAGGAGTTGAGCCTAAACAATGAATTATACAATCAGGTGGAAGAGAAAGCTTCACAGGCACACATACCCATACATGTGGGGGGCACACACATATATACATACATATACATGTATACACATGTGGGTTGCGCTCAACAAACAATGCAGCTCAGCTAATGAAGAGCAAATTGCTGCTGCCGCTAATAGTAATGGCATTGTTTCTGGCCGATTAACTTTTTGGGCTATAGTGGCTTGTTCTTGCTGGTCGAAAGGTGTCGAAACCTCAAAATGACCACAAATATTCCCTATTAACACGTGGATAATTGTAAGGTATGCAGCGGAAGTGCTCGTGATTCTCTGCATCGTAAATGTGAATTTGTAGGGGGAGTTTCACAAATTGGGAATGGAAATTTCATAAATGGAGAAGAAATGAAGAAATCTGAAAAAATATAAAATGAAAACTGGGAAAAGCGAAATGTAAAATGTAAAATATAAAATATAAAATATATAATATAAAATACAAAATATAAAATATGAAATATAAAATATGAAATACAAAATATAAAATATAAAATATAAAAGATAAAATATAAAATATAAAATATAAAATATAAAATATGAAATATAAAATATAAAATATAAAATATAAAATATAAAATATAAAATATAAAATATAAAATATAAAATATAAAATATAAAATATAAAATATAAAATATAAAATATAAAATATAAAATATAAAATATAAAATACAAAATATAAAATATAAAATATAAAAGATAAAATATAAAATATAAAATATAAAATATAAAATATAAAATATAAAATATAAAATATAAAATATAAAATATAAAATATGAAATATAAAATATAAAATATAAAATATAAAATATAAAATATAAAATATAAAATATAAAATATAAAATATAAAATATAAAATATAAAATATAAAATATAAAATATAAAATATAAAATATAAAATATAAAATATAAAATATAAAATATAAAATATAAAATATAAAATATAAAATATAAAATATAAAATATAAAATATAAAATATAAAATATAAAATATAAAATATAAAATATAAAATATAAAATATAAAATATAAAATATAAAATATAAAATATAAAATATAAAATATAAAATAAATAATTTAGACAGCACTCATCATTGAGATGTTCGCATCTTTTTTTAGAATTTAATTCAAATAAATAAATCGTTAAAAATATTAGGTGGGCAACTGAGTGCTCGCTGTTTGTTTGATGCATAAACAACTTTATGCTGAAAAAATGGTTACAACTAAATCATTTAAAGTATTGCCCATCGCTGGCTACTACTTTTTTCCATCTTTCTGGAAGATCTCGTATACCGTCGCAGTAAAACTGTTCTCGGATCAAGCTATTTTTTGGTGTCTTCATATGAATGGGACTGCTGGTCAGCTAGACCATGTACCATCGATCGGAACAGGCGATAATCGGATGGCGCAATATCTGGAAAGTATGGCGGATGGGGTAGGATTTCCCATTTCGGTGTTTCCGGGTAGGTTTTAATAGATTTGGCAACGTGAGGCCGAGCGACTTCATGCTGCGGCCGCTTCTCGCGCAGTGCTTGGCTCAGTCGCATCACTTGAAGTCTATACCGATCCCCAGTGATGGTTCGGCTTGGTTTTAACAGTTCATAATAAATAACACCAACTTGGTCCCACCAAATACCATACATAGCATAACCTTCGCAGCGTTAATATCCGACGCGACGATGTAGAAGCATAACCGGGCAGTCCCCATGATTTTCTTTTGTTTGAATTGCTGTAATGAAACCATTTTTCCCCACCCGTTACCGCTGGAGCAGTGGTTCACAGACGAAAAACAACGTTCGACATCCATTGATTTTAACTCATAAGGAACCCAAGTCCCCTGTTTCTGAATTAATCCCAAAGCATGTAATAGCTTGGAAATTGATTGGCGGGTAACTCCTAATACTGAAACAAGCTCTTCTTGTGTTTGAAACGGATCATCATTGAGCAATGCTTCCAATTCAGCGTCTTCGAAGGTTTTTGGCCTTCCTTCACGCGGACGGTCGTCAACATTAAAATCACCGTCTTTTCGCATGAAAGAGGAAAATCAACACTTCCCGTAAATGACGATTATTCAACCTAAATTTTGGGTACATTTTCATTTACTTCGCTCTCGTGTATGTATGTACATATATCGTCAATAGCCATCTCCAATTTATTTTCAAATTCTTGAATTATTTCTGTATGCTTGACGCAACACCATATTTACTCTCAACGGCGCCACACAAAAGATTGTTTAATAGATTTAGATCGCAGTTTGTAAGTGGCCAATTAAGATCAACTTTGCGGCTGATTATTCGATTTTCGATTTGCAATTTGAAGACCTTCCCAACCTTTGGAAAGTGCAAGTTTCAAGTGGATTAAAATTCTCGTTGATTTATGACAGTTTTTTTGCGCTGAGTTTTTGTGTTTTTTTCGCATATAAAAGACTAGCGAACATGTGCAAAAATTGAATGCGCTATAAAAATGCATACTTTGAAGTTTTCGGGATATTCTAACCTAAAAATTTTAAGATTTGGAGACAATTTTGTGAATTTGTTAATGTTTTTGTCAATTTTTAAAAAAAGTTTGGGCCTATCAATCAGATAGCTCTTGTGCTAGAATGCATAAAAGAATATAAAAAAAAAACATTAAAAAAATACAAAGTTGCGCAAAATGAATCACGAATTGTCGTGTCGAATGTGTGAATGAAGAGTTCCATCACTCAAAATGTTTATACCTTTACGCGCTCCATTGCTTGTCTGCAGTTGTCTGATATCCAAAAACAGAATTTCCAAAAAATTTCAACACAGATGACAACGAAAACAAGACTCGAATTTTTCACAGAATTGTTTGTAACAGAGTATTGGTTTTGGTGTAACTTGCGCCAAGTGTTGCCTTTTAAAATTACTTGAAGAAATGTGAAACATTATATTTAACAACATTGTTTCTTAATTTTTTGAAAAATCATGGAAAACGATTTCATTCGGAATTCACAGAGAGAACGTTGGTTCGAATCTCGGTAAAACACCAAAATTAAGAAAAAACCCTTTTCTAATAGCGGTCGCCCGTCGGCAGGCAATGACAAACCTCCGAGTTTATTTCTGTGTGCCGTTATTAAGTGGCACATTAAGTTTATGGCAAGATGTGGAGTTAAGTTTGCTGTATACCACCTGAGAGGCATAATTAGCTGGAGAACTAATTTGCGCCTCGTTTTTTCTGACGTGAATGTTGCAGAGAGTCTCAGCTTACGCAATGTAGCATAAATGTTCCCCACAACCCTATTTATATGGTCAACACAAGTAAGTTTTGTGTTAAGAATAACCCCAAATTTTTTTCCTTATCCATAAAGGTAAGGAAACTTGTACCTACCCACAATTGAAGGATATTGTCAACATGCAGCACACTAATTACATATGGGTAAGACATATGACTTTGACGCGTTCAAACATGAAGAGTTTTCATTAGCCCATACAGAAATAGCAGACAAATCACTGTTTATTTTGAAACATAAGTCTTCAACGTGACCAATACGGCTGGAAAAGTAAAATTGTATATCATCAGCATACGCATGTACATTCACATACTGACAAACGTTAAACACATCATTGACAAAAAGACTGAATAAAAGTGGACCAAGGATAGACCCTTGCGGAACACCAGTGAGTACGTATCTAGACTGAGATGTTGATTTACTGGTCTTGCCCTTCTACGTTCTGTCACTAAGGTAGCTGGCCATGAGCTTCACCGCACTGTCTTTGAAGCCGAAATAGTGTTTAAGCTTCAAGCATAACAGTTTGTGATTCACTGAGTCAAATGCTTTAGAAAAGTCAAGTAAGCAAAGTAGAGTCAAGTCTCCGTTGTCAAAACTAATTCTAATGTCGTCCAGCATTTTAACCATTGCAGTCGAGCAACTGTGACTTTGTTTGAAGCCAGATTGTAGTGGAGAGAGTAGACGATTGTTCTGTACAAATGATGAAATTTGCGTGGCCATCAAGTTTTTGCAAACTTTGGAAAATGTAGGCAGTATGCTGATAGGTCTATAGTCACCATCATAAATAGCATTTGTCTTTTTTGCGACTGGGAAAACTATATAGCCTTTTTCCATACTGCTGGGAAACATGAACTAGTCAAGCAATGGTTTATTATATGGGTAAGGGGTCCTATTATATATTGGATGACTATACGGACGAATTTTAGTGAGATGCCATCATCGCCTACAGCTCACCACAAATATTATCAATATTCTCACCATCCATGTGCGGCAAATCGTTGATGATGAGATCGGTGGAGACAGCTTAATTTTAGCACTCATCCAGCTGCGTCTTTAGTAGCGCAATTTCTCACTGTAGTTGACCATTCAGTTGAATTTGTGCTTCAGCTTTCCCCAAGCGTTCTTCCATTATTTTCATGGTTTTCCAGAGATTCCCCATCTCAGCAGCAATTTCGCCAAACCGCTGCATTACTCACTCTTCGGAAGTTTTTACTCTTTCGAAAATCTCTTCGATGATACTCCTTCTTTGCAACTCGAGTTGTTTCTCTATCCGCTCAAGCCAGAAATGAGGTGGCGAGCTCCCTTTTTTCTGCACTTTAGTTAGAATGCTCGCGCTGCTTTGCGGAGTGGATACCGTTTGTCGTGTGACTTTTCCTCTTGAAGTCATTTTCTGCTTGTTATAATTTGCATTAACGCCAAAACAATTTTTTTCGCGACCACAGAATTAGAATATTGAATGAGTGTTCAAAGAGACACGTATTCGCTAAAAACAATATGAGTAAACTGGGCTCAAACGCAAGTAAATCAGAAATAACTGCAGCGCACACAGAAACACGTATACTCAGCTTGCATATATAGTATGTGTTATTCAAAACAAAAGTAAAGAAATGTTTACTTGTGTAATTGGAACCCACACGAGTTTTATTCTTTCCCACCAACAAAGTGAAAAGCTTTAATAGCTAACTTTTGGCTTTTATAATCTACTTACTTTACCTAAAACTCACTCAGCTAATTTCTTGACATTATTTAAACACAGCGTACATATTTATACTACAAACTTCCTGTGCGACTTCTAAGACAAAAACGAAAATAAAAACATATTTCCATTTATCCGGATCACCAAAGCACCATTAGACTATACTCGTATATGTATGCATATAAAAGTGTGCGGAAATGCTGGCTAAAGTTACAGTTAAACGCTTCTATGCATTTATTTTTATGTATTTCAGCTTTCATCGCTTCTTTCAAAGTTTTTATTCGCATGTCGTTCCGCAATGTGCGATTAGCGCCAAACTTTGTACGCAACAACGTATGTATGCATTCAACCCTGAAAGTATGCAAAGAAAACTGCAACAATTGCCGTGCTGAAAGTTTAAAACATCTGTGCCAACATATGCATATAAAGATTACATCAATGCACATACATTCACGCCATGGCAATTTATTTACATGCGCATATATATTTTCAATACAATCTGAAAATGTGTATGAATTTTGCGTATACGCCCCGGCGGATATATTTATTGTAAATGTATGTGCAGTCGCACTCTTGTGCCTTGCCGGAAAGCGAACTGTGGCGAGTTAATGCATTTTACGTACATACAAATAGAGTTGATAGGGAGTGCTTTGTACAAATTTCAATATTAAGGGATTTAAGTGAATGGAATATGTAGAATATATGTAGAATACTGAAATTTTTTAATGCTCAAAATATGCGCTGATACCTTAAAAATTACATATTCAAGGAATTAATGTCGATATTGACTTATGGAGCAGGAGCTCGTGCAGATTGCATGAAAACGAAACTACTTGCTGCGGACTACTGAAATGCATTCCCTTCCGATCATAGCTGGAAAAACTAGACTAGTCCATGCCATACCAAGGAGGAGATAAAACCACAGATAGGGGTGACCAACATTGTAAAATTCATAAGATTAATTTATAAATATGTATGTATCCTATTGTTGTGTAAGGAAAAATGGGAAAGGCCTATAATAAAAGGTAAAGAGGAAGAAGAAGAAGGAACTTAGGTGAGGAAGTGCCTTAATACTTTTACTTTAAATTTTTGCACAGTTCCTCTCAATCCATTCCCTTTCTAAATATGCAGTCCCGCTATGAGTACCGTGCCGAAAACTGCCAATGCGTTTTTCTCTAAACCACATTTTTCAAGTCGGTCAGACTTATAACCCGAAAAAACGATTGTCGATAAACTATTTCAAATATTAACTATACCTATCCTGCCATTAGTTTTTTTACAAGTTAAGTCCATTATAGATATGAAATTATTATATTTTTCTTACTGAAGTTAGTTTTATTTAATCATGTAAATATTAAAAACAAAACAAATTTAAATTTCACCATTTGCTTTTACATAAGCCTCCAATCGGTTAGACCATTCAGCTATCGCTGCATGTACGCTTTACATGGATATTGAGGTCTTGGATAGGCCATGTTCTCCAATTCTGAGCACAAACTGTAGTTCAATAGATTCTGATCTGGACTTCCAAACGGCCAGTCGTCTGCGGCTATGAATCCTGGAATATTGTGTTTTAGCTGCCTCTGGGTGGTTTTTGTCTTGTGGGCTGGAGCGGAATCTTGCTGCAAGATCCAACGCTCTCCATTGAAGAGAGTACTGCTCAACTGCTTCACCACGTCTTATAAAACATCCTCCTGGTGCACTTTTGTCCGGGTCTTAAGCCCCTTTTTCGCAGAAATGAAGAGATGTAACGCCTTTACAAGACACACCAAACAAACGGAGACCGGATAGTAGCCACGCTGAACGCTTGGAACAACATTTTTTGCGTCTTTAAAAGTTTTAGCATAGATTTTGTTGTTTTACTTATTAAAACTAATTGAACAGTGACCATTTTCTCATCTGTGAAAATAATATTTTCATGGCCGTTGATTGCATGCCACCGAAGAAGCCGCTTTCATCTGTCGAGTCTACTTTTCTCGAAGCGCTTTGTCAAAAGATGACCAGTTGAGCGACGGAAGGCTTACATATGGATATCATCCCTAATTAGTCTTTAAATGGATAATTTGCATAATTTTGTGCTTTTCTAAGGGGATTTCTGCGAACAGCTTTTGTGGCAGCACTGGTTTGCACCCCTTGAGGGCGACCACTTCTTTTTCTGTATGTCACCTTAGACGTTTGGAAGAAACGATTGATCGTGCTGTAAACAAACATTTTCGAAATATTAAGTTTTTTCAGCAATTCGTAAATCTCACTTGCACTTTACCACACTTTTATAATGCAATCATTGCAATGCGATTTTCCTTAGCTTTCCACTCCATTTTTAAGAAGCAAAAGTTACCACGAAACTGAGTATAATTTATGAGTAGGCAATGCATACGAACAAAAGCGAACATATCGGAACTTTCTTCAGCGAATTTGTTCTCGCCGTATGCATTGTAAAATTTGTCACAGAATTTATGGCAAGACTAAGTATAATTGGCACTTACACCCTTTACTCGGTATGTGGCCGAGCTCATTCTCCGATTTGTGGTGTGCGGCTGGCTGATTTTCTGCAAACGGGGGGACCTACAGCTTTAAGTAGACTCCAAACGGCAGATAACTTTTTTTCATGAGAAGCTTTTTCATTTTTTGCAAATATATGTGTGTCAAAAATTTTTGTATACTTCTCCACCAATTTGCATTATAATCGGGGAAAATTTGCTTGTTCAAAGTGAACTACATAATGCAACTTCAGTTAGTGCAGCTGCGATTTTTAATGAGAAAATACTTTTTAAATATTAGTCATAATAAACTTTACTTGATATGAAAGCTGTGTCATATTGGCCTTGCAACGAAACTAGTGAAGTTCATAGAGAAGATGTAAAGCGAGATGACTCAGAAATTTCAGATAACATACATTCAAAACAAACTCAGGTGTCGAGCAGAGATGCTTATATGAATACTGTCCCAGTAGTATTTGCGCTCTAATTAAATGACTTATATGAAAGCTTAGAGAGAGGATTAGACATAGAAGGGAAAAATATTAGTCCTTTAATGTGTGTGGTTAATATCATTTTGTTAGCGGATCACCCAGCAAACTACAGGCGATAATTAATAACCTTGTAAGTTGCATGGACTTGTCTTTTAAAAATGAAAGAAATTTCCACTGAAGCTAAGTGGCAACTTTTTCTTGCAGTTTGTCGTTCAGTACAGTCATACGTTGCACGGGTGTGGATTTTGTGTGGTTTAAAGAAGTTAATTTACTGCAAAAGTATATTGCTAATCGAACTCTGAAGCTACCATCACATATGCCTACATAAATACATTTATTTTGGAAACCGGCATGCAAACAAATGTGCAGAATTTTGCTTATGTACTGGAAAAACAGCTGCCACATTATCTGGCAATAAAGAATGAAGTCGGCTAGATTCGAGATTTAAAGAACTTATTTAATAAGAACGATGGCATCTGGCGAATAGATTACATACGGTCAAAAAGCTGGTTAGAAGATGCAAAATTGCTTTCAACAAACCACAACCAGGTGAGAGTGAATGTTCACATACAAAAATCCTTAAGTACTAGTGGGATAAATAAGGTATTAGATTGTTCAAAAAGACTGGTTTATTTAAAAAAATATAACTTTAAATCCAGTATCACGGATGGCCCCAGGACCGAGCACGTTTCTGGCTCTAGTGTCTACGTGGAATCTAGCAGGACAAAACCGCACTTTTCTCCTAGAATGTACGCATCTGTGTTTCAAGCGGTGATGTATGCTATTCAAAAAGCGATGCTGAAGCAAACTTTATTGTGGGAAACAGATAGAGAGGCAGATCTGTATGTGTATGCAGCGACAGCCAAGCTGCGCTCATGGCCTTAGACAGTCCTCCAATCACTTCAAGGGCAGTTGAGTCATTTAAATCCAGGCTGCACTATGTCGGTAGACATAATAAGCTAATGCAAACATGGGTTCTGGGACACGTTGGTACCGAGAAACCTCTGAGGATGGGCTCTGAGGTCAACTTCTTTGACCCGGAGTTGCTCTCAAAGCCACGTTTAGTAAGCGAGTTACTTCAACCCAAAAGCCAGCTTGGTAAGCTGAGAGAGGCTGTTGTTACCTGTCATGCCCGACCGACTGCCGCAGTTTCTCCTGTCACTAAGCAGAAGGGACTGTAGGAGGCTGGTTGGACTGATGACGGGCCACTTTCTATAGGCAAGGCACATGGAAAAGGTGGGCATCGCAGACAGTGCACTCTGCCCAATATGTGGAGAGGAGGATGAGACGGCGGAGCACATTCTGTGCGTCTGCCCGGCCTTCACTCGAATCAGGCTTGAGGTCTTTGGCACTGATTTGTAAAAAGCGACCATTTTATCTACTCCGATTTTCCCAAGATCTATTCAGATTTCTTCGGAGGGCAGGTAGATTTAAAGAGCATTAAAAAGACACCCGAATGCAGTACATACAATGGGCTTAATATATTCTGAGTGCTGGACTATCTAGTTTGTACCGACAAGAAAAAATATAAAAAAAAACAGGATTTTGGATAAAGAAGGTTAGAGGTGGTATGGTAATTTTAAATAACAACAGTTTTAACACAGAGTATAATTTACATCAGCTTGAAAACATAGGACATTTCCTGACGCGCTGCCCAATAGTAAGAGAGTATAGAAAAGTCTTTTTGGGAATATTTGCATTAAATGATTCAGAATTGGTTGAGGCTCCCAATGGGCAAAATGAACATTGTGATAAACTTTTGCGTTCTATTAAACTTCCTTTTAGACACAGAAATTACTTAAGAAAAGAGTTTAAATGGTTTTAAAAACCGAAAACTGGATAATTTTTTTTTCAAGAAAAATACATCGACAGGCAGCTCATGCCATTGTCGTTAAATTATTGTAAATATATATGTATATGTATCTATATATATTATCAAAATTGTATATGCTTTATGTAACTTTTATTTGCAGCTACTACTACTACTTATAAACCATGCAGCCTTCCTGAAAGTGAATATAAACATATTTTGTGGCATCTTACCGTAACCACCCAATCAATTTTATTTGTCATTTGGATTTTTTCTCACAAATTCACTTTTTCTCACAGGGTACAAACAAATTCCATGCATTTCTTGCATGGTTTTAAATTTGACTTCAAATAGTTTTCGCGCTTACACCAACAACGCCAATGGTTGTTTACCGCTTAAAGTATTCACGTAAGCTGAGAGTACAAGTACGAGTGTGGTGCTGTTACACACAGGCGTGAGAGTGGGTGTAGCTTTACCCAAAAAGTGCAAAGAATCTTTCGCGAATGCACATCTGGTCGTTGATTACATTTTGGAAAAATTATGAAATCTTCAGTATGCTATTTATTGCACGAACTTCCAAGTAAACATAGTTTCTATTCAATTTTGAACTTAATTTCTGCTGTTCATGAAATGTGAATACTTTCTTAAGAGGTAAATAAAGTGGTATGATGAAGCAAAAAGCGATCAGTTGAAGTGCTAAAAGTTGCAAGCAAGTTTGAGCAGGTTGGACGATTCTTTCTATCATTGACTCTAAGACTAAAAACATGGCAAGTTAAGAAGAAAATTCGAAATTCACAAAGGAAGGAAGGATGCTAACTTTCTAAGCAAACCAAAAGAAATGCCACCTGAAGAAATTAATAACTTGAGCTACTAAAAATCGCAAACTCGCTCTCTGTTTTGAGAAATACACTTTTAGGGCTGACGGAATGATATTTTGTTGTCTTCGCACGTCGCTGCTTATAAGATTGCAGTTTTTGCTTCTTTTCCCCCAAAATTTGCATGCAAGACTTATAGCGAGTTTCATATTCACTATAGCTTATTTAGACTTCTTAGCAGGCTTTAACAATTAATATATATTATATATATTTGATACTTTTATTCCTATATGGAATGTAGGGCCTCAAAAATTGTTTCCACTGGTCACGATTTTGCGCCAGTAATTTAATTTCGTTCCACATTTTATTCGTATTCTCCATCTCCATTTCCATCTCCATCTCTATCATCCATCTCCATGTGTTCCTCTTCCTCTGCGGCGGCTGCCTGCGGGTTCCACTCAACTGAATTTCTGATGATGTCGAATTTCTGAAGTTATGCGTAAAACACAGCCACTAATTTTCAACTGTCAACCTCACCTGCACGTGGTGTACCCTGCTAAAACAAACGAGGCTCTGTCGACCGAGAAAAGGCGGTATAACCTACAAACATCCAGAGGAAATGCTGCACCAAAGCCTGTCTGAGGACGTAGATGGTAGCCCCAGCGCTCAGGCGGGTGCGGTAGGCCAATAACCAGCCCACTTTAAGGGGGGAATACCACTGTGATTTTTCAAAAAAAAAATCAAATTTTTTTGAATTTTCTTAAAGTAGATATATTCAAATATATGTAAAAAAAAATTTAGCTTAAAATCTTGAAAATTGACGAAGTTATACACAACACAATAAGTGCAGGTAGCGAAGTACAATGAAAACTTTAAACGCGTTTTTTTCAAAACGACTTTTCTGAACGCGGTAGCCTCAGTTTCTCGAAGACTTATGAACCGTTTTAAATTTTTTTTTTGTAATTTTTGTAAATTCCAAAAAATAATATTTTTTTGAAGCCTTTCGAAAACAAAAAAAGGGTAAAAACACAAACTCATTTTCCAAACCTGCACCATTTTCTCGAAAAAAAGTTAAAAAAAACCGCCACGTACGACGATAGCCATTGATATATGGATTAAGAATTTTTTTGATTTTTTGCTTTCAGATGATTTTTCACCGCTGTATCGTGGCCACCAGGGTGCATCAGTTTTTTATGGCGTCATTGCATTAATATTAATAACAATTGTAATTTTTAATATTTTTTAATAAAAATTTGTGTCAGTATAGTTGAATATATGCTAAATAAATTATAATTTGTCCGATCTTCAAATAATTATCCGTACTTATAAACAACATGCATGAAAATCAACTAATTTTCACGCGTTCACAGTGGTGTTCTCCCTTAAACTCAATATTATTACAACCTCAATAAATAAAAATAAAAACCGGAACCTGATACAGTTGATGAACTTTACAATTTACTTGTCGCTTGTTTACTTTTAATAACACAGGCCTGCGAAATCTCGCTTTTTGACAGTTTCTACAACCGCTACGGGTGTTTCTTGAAGGTTTTTTTATGCTGAAAACGAATATGACCTTGAAAATGTTCCAGACTTTTAGATATGCAAATTCAACCTTTCTAACTCTCTAACGCCCCTGTAAAGGGCGAATTCAAAATAGTATAACTTTTTTTATATTAATCGCAAAAATATTTAAAAAAATGGATTTTAAAGCTGAAGACTAGTACTTTGCGATGCCGTTGTGGAAAATTAAAAAACAACTTTACCTTGCTCAAAAAAAATTAAAAAATCGCCAAAATCTGCATTTTTTGACTATTTAACCTCAAATTGCCAAAAATCCTGACGTGCTGGAGCATTTTCAAGGTCATATTCGTTTTCGGCATAAAAAAACCTCCAAGAAACACCCATAGCCGTTTTAGAAACTGTACCTTGCAGGACTGTGAAATATAGCCGATACATTTTGGTACATACACTTTATTTTTACTTAATTGTAAAATGTGAAAAATTGATGGGTGATTTTTTTCGTAATCAGGGCACCAAATTACAAAGTAATTAGTTAAAATTATCGAAAAAGCTTTTTGGTTGTTGGCCTGTGTAATTTCTGTATGAAAACATAGTTTATTCTTCTACAAAAACTATATAAATTCAATATTCAAACTTTTTAGGAATTAAGACAAAAAATTAAAAATTTTTTATCAAAACTTAAAAATTTCTAGTCAGAAAAATTTTGAGCATACAGTTTTATAGTCTATCGAATTTTGGGGTAATAAAGTGCATGTATCAATTGGATAAAAATGGCACTTTACTTTTCTAAATTTTTTTTTCCTTGGCGGTCTTGTACCATGTTTTCCAAATAACGAATGTTCGATCACACATTTTCCAACAAAACGGCCAACAAGTCAATGGACCTTTGCTTTCTTTTGCAACATATTCGACCCTAACAAAATCCCCGATGTTGTAGATTTCTTTGTAGTCAAACAAATACCAAACCATATCATCCAAGTAGAAGACGGCGTAGACCGGTACTCAGACCATTCACCTATTTTTATGTATCTTAATGGCAAATCAAAATTTAACGAACGAAGTCCCGTACTCTCAAATAAAATGACCGACTGGAATTTTTTCAAGTATAAGCTCGATACGTATATGGAAAATACCGACACAATTACCAACGAAGAAGATATTGAAGACGAAACAATAAAACTTACAACACATATTCAGAAAGCAGCTTGGATAAGCACACCAGCAAGTAAACAAACACGAGATAACCATCAACAAAGATATCCACAAGAAATATTAGAAATATTAGGAGAAAAAAGAAAAGTAAGAAAAAAGTGGCAATCAACAAGGATGCCCTCCAAGAAAACTGAACTAACCAGATTAACAAAATTGCTCAGAGAAAAAATACAGGAGCATAAAAACAATATCATAAAAAACAGTCTGAAAAACTTATCAGCAGAAAAAACAGGTGATTTCTCGCTTTGGAAAGCGATGACCAATTCAACATAATCCGCCAATAAAACAGCAGCATGGAATTCACATTTGGGCTAAAAGCGATGCAGAAAAAGCTGACGTATTTGCCAACCACCTGCAGAAAATCTTTCAACCGCAACTAAAAACAATACATTTCACTACGCCATCAACTGTACAAGAGTTCGTTAAAATAAAGCATTTCAGTATAGATGAAGTTGCTACCGAAATTTCCAATTTAAAATTAAGGAAGAGTCCAGGGTTCGACTTAATAACCGCCGAAGTTTTGAGAAATATATCAACTAAGGGGCTAATGAAATTGACTTTTATAATGAATGCATGAATAGATTGGAAATATATACCATTCCAATGGAAAGTATCCGAAATAGTAATGATACCTAAACCAGGCAAAAATCCGAATGAAGTGTCATCTTACCAGCCAATCGCTCTGCTTCCAGTAATGGGTAAACTATTCGAAAAGCTGTTCTCCAAACGCTTAAAATCTATAATTGCATGAAGAAACATCATACCCTCACATCAGTTTGGCTTCAGGGAAAAACACTCTACCTTCGAACAAATACACAGGATAACACATACAATGGAAGACGCGCTAGAGAGTAATAAAGTCTGCAATATTCCTTCACGTTGCCCAGGCATTTGATAAAGTATGGCACGAAGGACTACTTTGTAAATTAAAAGCCTTCTTCCTTTGCAGTTCACTGACATTTTGGAATCGTTTATAGCAAATAGGTACTTTAGAGTAAAGCAAAAGCAGGCGTATTCGGAAATAAAACAAATATTGGCCGGAGTACCACAAGGCAGCATACTCGGCCCAGTACTGTACCTACTCTATACCGCAGACCTGCCAGTACCAAAAATGTGCAAAGTAGCTACATCCGCTGACGATACATGCATCTTAGCTGTTGGATCAACTGAAAACGAATCCATCCAGAAACTGCAGACGAAGTAGTCACATCGACTGAAAATTGGAACATAAAGCTAAATGACACCAAATCAGTTCACGTGGATTTTACTAATAAAAAAATTATCTACAAACCAATAGCGCCAAATGCTAGGCATGACTTTAGATGTAAAGCTCAAGTGGAAAGAGCACGTGAAAATCAAAGCTGCTAAGCTGAATGTAAAGACGCAAAAACTCCAATGGCTAATTGGCAAAAACTCTGAGCTATCAACTCAAAATAAACTCCTCATTTACAACCAAGTGCTAAATCCGGTGTGGACCTATGGTCTTCAATTATGGGGATGTACTGCAAAGACCAACGTCGACATTATACAACGCCTCCAAAATAGGGTAATCAGGGGCATCGTTAAAGCTCCCTGGTACGTGCGTAATGAAGATCTGCACAAGGATTTAAATTTAAAAACCGTCTCAGACACAGCTAATCTCTGTGCAGTTAAGCATGCTGAAAAGTTAAAAAAACACATTAACGCAGAAGCTTCCGTACTAAGCGATGAAGCAACTGTAAAAAGAAGATTAAAAAGAAAGAAACCTCAAGACTTAGTTGTCAATATTGTTAAAGTTACTTCAAATTGTGAAATGAAAATTACTTATTAGTTTTATACTAGGTGTAAGCTTTATGGAATGTAAATAAAAAATTTATAACATTTCATTTCATTTCACATTTAACAAATGGCAACCTTTTGTATTTGCAAGGAGCTGATGGGAAATTTTTGACGTCTTTATCAAACACCTCGGCCCGAAAAGCGTACGAATAATACAGCCGTTATTTCTCAGTTCACAACTCGTTTGGTTGTATTTGGTATTGTAGTCAACCAACTAACCGCAGCCGTTACTCTCACAGCGCAAAGAGATTGTCGTCTTTGTTTACAAAGAGGCCAAAAGCTTCGTCCAAAAACTCATTTCTATTGTATTGCATGCAAGAATCCAGTATGTCAGCAGCACTCAGAAATCTCTTATTCTACGATACTTTCTTATGGTACCATTAAATGTCCATAGCTTCTACAGCAGATAAGTTTTAGTATTTCTTATAGAGCATTACGATTTCATTACCAGATTCATGTTCAATCTACTACACTAGAAGAGCACTAAATGATATAAATTATTTCCTGAAAACCTTTTGTCTTTGTTTTCTTATTTCTCAATTACTGCATACGCATGAATCTTATTACCCCTTAATTTTGTTTAAACTTTTAACCAGTAATAATTAGTGCTCAGGCTTTTTACGTAACCTCAAACTTAGTAAAGAAGTAAATTAAAGTGAATAATTTAGAGTCAATTAGCTACAAAATATGCTTTCCCTCGAACTTAGACTTTTGCATACTTGTGACAATTTACTTTGAGTTTCCCAATTTCTCACATTTTCTGGCTCTAATTCACAATTAATTTATTTACAAGGCATTGGCTCATTTAACGCATCTAAAAGAATAATTTATTACTCTAAAAGCCATAAAATAATTAGCCGAATTTTGTGAAGTACCCTGGAACTATAAATTCATACATACACTGAGCCTAATTTATTTATTAATAAGTTTTATTTTGCGCAATCTCTTGGAAATACTTGTCAGGCACTCCATTCCTACTCGTAGGTCAACCAAGCTATGATGTACGGTCACTTGTGAATAACAACAACTGCAATTATGATGAGTACACCTCGCGACAAAACAATAGCACATCAACATTTTCAAGAGTTTTGACTATTTCTTTTTTTTGTTTTTTTTTTTTGTTTTTTAGTGTTCATTATTCAAATAAATCGAGCTTTAAAATCTACAATCTTTGGAAAACGCAAGCGGCGCTATCACTGAAAACGATTTTGCTTTCTATTAGTGCACACAATTAAAGGGTTTAGGGGTAGTCAGAATTTTCAAAAAGTTCGATTTTTTCTTTGCATTTTCTTAAAGTGTAATAATATATCTTAAAAATATTGTGTGAAAATTTGAAGTTAATGCGACAAACACTTTTCGAGTTATTCAAGAATTAACGAATCGATAACAAAATCGATAGCAAAACTTTAAATGCGTTTTTCCCAAAACTATGTTTTTTGAACTGGTGATCACTGTACCTGTAAAATTTTGCTTTCTAACTTGTAAATGATATATATTTGAAAAATCCGTTTTCTGAAATTCTACATGAGCAATCAAGAAATACAATTAGTATATTTATCAGATTTTAGTGTCGTGTCGTGTAGCTTTTGCAAGCGCTGGGGGGCCTCTTATCAGTGGCTTCAAAACAAGGTGTTTTTTCTCAATTTTTTTTGAGGCGAAAAAAGCGACGTAAAGGAATAATCTTTTGCATTTATTTGACGGCATGATTGCAGAGTAATAAACAATTTTTTAACACAAATAAAAAAACAAAATGGTGGATATATGCGGGATTTCACACAGCTTCTCGTTGCGCGCTAGTTAAACGGCGTGTAAGATTGCGGTCGTAGTTTTCATCTGAAACACAAAAGAAAAATATTGTTTTATTCAGAAGGCTTTCCTGCATATAATAGACTACTTTTGTATAAAAATATGAAAAAATTAACACACAATTAGTTATTGAAAAAAAGTGTTTTTTTCGCAATTTTTTTTTTTTCAAAAAAGGTGATAATAACATTGAAAAATTAGTTTTTTTTTTTTGTATTTTGTTAGTTAATTAATTGCGCACTTTAATTATCTCAATTATCGGTTTGAAACGATAACTTTCGTCGTTTTCTTTAAATCTTACACGCCATTTTCAAAAACATGGTTTTGAGAAAACGTGTTTCAAAGTTTTCAGAAGGTAGACAGTATACTCACACGAGGGACGGTACGCAGGCCTGTAACTACGAAATCACTTTGAATTTCGCTATAAAATTTTAAGTGCATATTCTCCTATAATATATCTATCGATTGCCGTAAATAAAATCGAAATATCTTTCCTCTAAACACTTTTTAGTACATACTTTAACCCTAATAAATATAACGAAAGCGTTGATATTATCAAAAATTGATTTCGCCCTGTCTATATACGGGCACTGTGAAAAAAATTATCTAAAACTACTGCAAACACCAGATCACACAGCCGCTAGAAGATGTATCCGGGCTTTCCCCACATCCCCAACCAAAGCTGTCTTAACGAAAGCAGGACTACCAGATATCGCAACCAGAGTATTGAGCAAGACGCTGATGTTAATACCAAAAACTATGCACTGCAAGAGCAAACTTCTATTCAACATAGTCGAAAGGTCGTCACAGCTTACAATGCAAAGCAAGAAGCCGTCGGTACTGTCGCGATGCATCACACTCGCCAAAGAATTGAACATCTTGAATTGATCGGCTCCGATCCTTAGGAGAACATCAACATACCCTCAGTGGGTTTCTCTCAAATCCTGTTTCTAACTATAATAAATTATTTTGCCTTAAAAAAATTGAAACAGCATCGGGCGAATACATACAGCACTAGAGCGAAGCTACTGAACCATTTCGTGCAGAATGGGATTTTATATTCACAGACGGATCCAAATCGGACACCAGCAAAACATTTACTGTGACAAATAGCGACGGTGCCATAATTTCTGTCGGTGCACTGCCTACATACTGCTCAGCTTATACACCAAAAGCAGCTGCACTGCATGAAGCAGTAATGTTTGCCTCCCAAACGAGCAAAAAACATCTAATATGCAGCGACAGCAAATCCGTCATTGAAGCCTTGCAGAACCCAAAAAACGATCTGTTACTCATCAATATAATTAGAAATATTATATATGAAAAGAAAGACGCAATAAAAATTATGGGGGTTCCTGGTCATGCTGGAATCAAAGGCAACGAAGCTGCTGGTGAACGTGCAAATAAAGCACGGATGCAGCCATTACATTTCTTTAACCACCTCACTCCTAAAGACCTACGGATGTATGCGCCAAATTACTTAGCCGGCCGCCTATCATCACTACTACAAATTAAATAGTCCCCGTGGAACTAAACCGATTTTCCCATCCGCCTCTCCTTGCAGAGGTATCAGAACTTTCGTGCGTCTACGAATCAGACATTCAATTCCCAATCATAGTCATTTAGTAAATGGAGCCTTGAAGCCGCCGTGCTCACACTGCAATACACCAGATTTGTCAGTACAACATTTCCTGGACGAATGCCCTGGCCTAAGTCAGATCCGAACAACAGTTTTTGGCAGCAGCAAACCCTCTGACCATCTGAAATTAGCAAACTCAGATAATATTAACGCTTTCCTTAAATTTCAAATCTTAGCTAAACTCATTATTTAAAATTATTGTTACTTTCATCCGGCATAACACAAAGTTTTGTTTGTTTTTTTAATACTTAATGTAAATTATCTCTAAATTATCTAAAATAGTCTTATAAGTATAAATCTCGAGCCGAAGGCCTTAGTAGCCAGAGTTCTTGTTAAATTTTAGTGTATTGGTTATTCATAACTATTACTCTTACATATAAATAAATAAATAAAAATCGAATTTTTGAAGCTGACTGATAAGAGGCCCCCTTTAATGTTTCCACGACAGTCGGTTCTACGTTACCGAAACGACCCGGATTTATATCCGGCCAAGGACTGTCACTCCAGCAGCGTTCCCCGTATGTAAGTATGGGGAATGTTTATGCTGATACAACAACAACAGGCCCCCCTTAATCATTTTCAATGATAAAATTAGAACTTTTCATACTTATTTCAATGTTTTTAATTATAATTTCTTGAACGATTCTTGGTACGCAGTTTTGTAGCTTATTATTTTTTAGTATAACAAAGCGCCAGTTTTAAAGTGCTTAAAAATTTTCTTTGATTTTTTGTAATTTTTTTCCTTGACGCTGTTGAGCATTTTCCCCACATAGAAAGAAAAAATCCTGTTAAAATATTGGTGTACTTTCATTTGACGCTGGCTGTACATGTAAAAGCAACTTGTTAATGTAGCACAATATTACACTTGCATACATATATATATGAGAGAAATTTTTCAAATGTAATATCTGAAGCTTACTACATCTTTAGCCACTATACAACACAAGCAAGTAAATAATTACTTTATTAATGTGTTTTTTATTCTCGCCACCAACATCAATGTTACCGTTAACATTGTCAACGCCGCTCGTGTTGCACATTGCATACATGCATATTTGTGTGTGTATGTTTGTGGCTTACACGGCCACAAAATAATGTCATAGTGTTGCTACTCATTTTTGCTTGCCGCCTGGTTTTGTCATTATTGTAGCCATTTTGCAATTTTGCCATTTGTGTAGTTGCGGTAGGATGGTTGTGCGGTATTTACTCGCTTGTCTGTTAAGTTGTTATATGCTATGCTATTATTGTTATTACTGCTATTATGATTATTATTATTATGAATATGTTTGTATACTCTGTTTCTTTGTTGCTTCTCGTTGTGGGCTTCTATGCCATGTTGCTACGTTGCTTTTGGCTGCCTGGCATGCTCGCTGCGCTCTTGTGGTCAATTAATAAATTCATTTTGCTTTTACTTTACCAACACTTCCCCAGCAGGTAGTGGAGCACTGAAGTGCGCGCATGCATACAGGTACTTTTATACTCGTATGTAGATTAACACACCGACATGGCGTATACGCAACATATGCACACACAACATCAACTGGGCTTATTCGGACTTACCTCATTTCGTGTGCCATTGTTGTTGACTCTTGTTGTGTTTATTAATATGCCTGCTTTTCATGTTGCCATAATTTAGGCAGACCCAGATGTATATCTCTGTACTTATGATTGCCGTTGTTATTGCTTTTGTCAGGCGCAAAATTATTGCTCTGCCTTTCTATCTAAATTATTACACTTGCTGTGTAAAACATCATAGCGGTTCCGTTGCTGCCAGGTGTTTCCCATACATGCATACATGCGCACACACACACACTTGCACATGTCAGCAACATAACATAATGGTATTTAGTGCATGTATACATTCATTAAATGTGCTCTCACTCAGCCTACCATATGGACAGTCATAGTCGTCACTTCAGCGCCAACTTACAACACTGTATGTATGTTTATTTATTTGTAAGCTAAATATGGTGTATGCTTGTTATATTGTGCAACAATTCTTTGCTGATATGGCAATCTGGTTATCTTTGGTGTCAGCCTGTTAATTATTTGTCGTACTGTTAATTAGCAGATAACATTTTCCATGTGACAGTTTAATTGGTATGTGAAGAAAATTATGATTATGACAATCTTCATGGCAATACGCGTGTGCTAGTCATTTAATACCCAAACACATATAGTAACAGTAATTTAGAGAAGGTATGCATATATTTGTAAGGTATATATTCCAGTGCCACAAGCGTATGACTGCATCAAATTAAAGTTGTCGGCAGTCACCTTAGAATGTCTGGTGGTTACAAATATTGCAAGCATACCTAGGCCCAATTAATTAAGATCAAATTATTTGTATTTCCAAAGGTATTCTAGCATTAGAAGATGTTGCATGGTTACTCAAATTTGTGATTTACACAACTAGTTATCAATTTTCGACTCAAATACTCAGTAATATATTATAGTATCGGTAAGAGTAGATAGAGAGAGAGCCAGTAATTTGTTTAACACTAAGAATTAGCTATTCGATATTTTCGTCATGCACGACTAGAGCTATGTTTTAAGAGCTGCAGGTTTGTTGAAAAGTAATGAAAGCTAGGAAAAAAGATAGGAATTCTTCAAACCGGAATAAAATTAATTGTTTTTATTCAACCTAGTGCCTAGTGCGCAGTGCGTTGTTGCCGAAGAAAAAATATTTCAGAAATATTTGTGGAATGGCGTTTAAGGGGTTACATATGTTCAGCATTTTCAACAAATCGATTTTTTGTTTTTTCGATAATTCGAAAGTATAGTATCTTAAGACTATACTGTGAGTATTTTCATGAGGAAATTCCCAATATTATAGCTTCTACAGCCCGTTAACTAGGTAAACAGTGGTTCGCGCGCTCCTGTACCTCAAACTTTAAACTCGTTCTTCTCGAAACTACTTTTTCCGGCACTGTCTACACGATAACTCATACAGTGTCTCATATTTTTGGATACGGTTTTTTTTTAGTATTCAAAAGTGTTTTCTCTATAGTCCACCGAGCCGGATTTTTGATATTTTTATTAAAAAATTTTATAAACATAATTAAAGTATGACATTTATGATGCAGAATTTTTCGAAATTCAAAAATCCTGCTTCACAGACTATAACTACAACCTTATTTTACAGGAAATTTTTTCCCTTTTACAGATCCATCAACATTTCACGAAGAAATGATTCAGACCGTAGAGAAAGTTTTTTTTTTCATTGTGCTTTGGGTCACGTGATTTTTTCTATACTAATTTTTGTAAAAAAATATTAAAATAAATTTGTTTATAAAGTGTAAGTACTAATAAACAATGTATACAATTTTTTTATATTTATTTCTGTTGTTATCTCTTCTAAAAACAGTTTTCATTTTTGGCCGCTGCTGGACGTATGTAACCCGTTAAAATGAAATTTGTACTCCCGAAAATGACGAAACACTGTCAAACCCCGATAAACCTATTTCTAGAGAAGGTAGATAATCATCAGATATTAATTACTCCGATTATACCATAGCGCAAAAGAAGGCAATAGTTCAGATTAGAAAAATGTTTCTTAACTAAAAAGTTATGTGGAAAACAGGGATACTTAAAAACAAATAATAATAATACTAATACTAATTCAGGTGCTTTGTGTCAGCTAATATTTTTCCTTTTTCCGTCTTGAGTAAAAATAAATAAATAATTTGAGTGACCGAATCGAAGCTTTGTCAAGGCATGGCGCTATGAAAGACCGTAGGTTTTACCATGCCTTTATTTTGCATAATCTGAATAGTCACAAACCAGAAATGGACCACTATATTCCTAGACTCTCTTTCGACAGACTCTGCAAGATGAGCTTATCGTCAAGAACAGAGTTCCAAACACCAAGATGATGGAGAAGAGGGGAACAAAATTTTTATACAGATGATTCCAAGCTGGACGATAGGGCTGGCTACGGAGTATTTTGGAAAGCACTACGACTGTAACTATCCATTCGACTACCAGACCACTGCAGCGTTTATAAGATAGAAGTTCAACCCATAAAAGAAGTGTCTACGTATCTAAATACGCATGCCATTGTAAAGACTACCAGGTGACCACTAAATAAATGAATACGGCTACACTAAGATAAACGGTTGGACAGGAACGCCAGGCAGCCCTAAATGAATTTTGTGTCATATTCAAGGTTAGCTTCGTTTGTGTTCCGGACCACAGAGATATTAAGGGAAATTGTAAAACCATTGAACTGCGAAGAAAGGAATTAAGAACAAAGTTATCCAAGAGGCCAATAGGTCATGGAGGGATCAGGGCTACGCTACTGTCGCCGCAATTCAATAATAAAAAGACAAATGAACTGTTTGGCCTTTCAAGAGATAATATCTCGGATATCGTGGGCTGTATAACCGGTCATTGGCTATTTAGCAGGTATTCCTTAAGATTATGAGATTCCTCCTATGAATATTGTACAAGTTGTAGAGATGAGGAGGAGTAAGGAACAGTTGAGTACTTCCTTTGCAATTGTCAAAATTTAGCTAAAATCAGCGCCAGTTGAAAATCTCTTAACCAGTTGAGCTGGTTAGACAGACCACCTGTGAGATAGTTTATTCGCGAAATGAGGGGGGTCGAATCTCTTAACTACTTGTGGTCTATTACCGCAAAAGTGAACTTTGCGCCAAGCAATCGCTGAGCAAGTATACAAACTTGTTAGGTCTCGAAATCCTTCTGCCCGCATGTGGATCGGAAGCGCTCGAGGCAGCTTGCGAGGTTAACAAAGTCCCAGCTTTCGAATTTTGTGGGTACACCTGCAGGACTCTGTTAGCGAGGTATATTGCTGTGAAACTCTGCAATACTTTGAGTCCTTTTTGCGTCAGCTGTCTGGAGGATTTTTTCCTCCCTTAGTAAATTTAAATTTTAATTTAAAATCGAAGCTGCTGAACAGACCTTGCAAAATTTCGCTGTATAAATTTAAAGCCCGACCAGTGCTTTGCTACAGATCGGAGTCTTGGTCAATAAGTGCAAAATACACAAACAAACTCCAATTATTCCAGAAAAAAATGTTGAGGTTAATTTTCGGTACAGTCAAAGAGAACGTCGAGTAGCGTATAAGATGGAACCATGAACTGTACCAATTTATAACAGGGGAAAACGTTGTGCGGCTCATCAAAGCTCCAAGACTAAAATGGCTAACTCAACCATGAGAATTTTTATAAATGAAGCACATGGATCGATTTCCAACGAATAACTAAACATTTTTGCCACATTTGATATGTACATCAATGATTTTAATACAAATATTTAGCACTAGATGATGCTAGAATTTACATATTGATATACATTTTCAGCAAGAATAGACCCCACGAGAGCTCAACGAAAAATTTACGATAAAGCATTTGCAACGAAAGCAAGAGGTAGACCAAGATCAAGATGGATTGATGAACAAGAAGACGATATGGAGTAACCCCAGGTTAGCAATTAGAAATAATCAACCCAGGATCGCGGGTAATGTGGAAATATTGTGTACAGCAGGCCAAAGCTCACACTCAGCGCTAGTGCCAAATAATGATGGGATGATGAGGTGGATTGACCTCAGCACCATCTTCTTAGCTGTCCTGATTTATCGTGCCTACAGTTTAGATATCTGGGCTCTCATGTTTTTGCTACACTTACTACGCCACTCTGCTTGACTCGCACTCTTCACACATTTTCTGACATTGAAACTAAGTAAAATATCGAAAAATTCTGAAAAAATTCTTAAATACTTTTTAGCGGACATAGTAAAAGCATTTATCTCCGTTATGTACTTACTTTAAATAGTAAATGTCGAGCTCAAATCCATATGTGTCTGCAGCGACAGCCAAGCTGCACTTATGGCCTTAGAAAGCTCCCCAACCACATCAGGCGTAGTCGAGTCCTGTAAATCCAGGCTGAACTATGTCGATAGACATAATAGCCTGATGCTAACATGGGTCCCCGGACACGTGGGTATCGGGGGTAACGAGACCTCTGACTCCTTAGCTAAGATGGGCTCTGAGGTCAACTTCTTTGGCCCAGGGCCCGTTTTGCCACTCCCTTCTGCGTCCATCCAATGAGTAGGTACAACCCACAAACGAGCTTGGTGGGCTGAGAGAGGCTGCAGATGGACTAAACTAATGTTACCTGTCATGTCCGATCGACTGTCGCAAGCCCTTCTGTCATTAAGCAGGAGGGAGTGCGGACGGCTGGTTGGACTGATGACGGGCCTTATTCTGTGGGCGAAGCACATGAGAAAGTTGGGCATCTCAAACAATGTACTCTGTCCAGCTTGTGAAGAGGAGGATGAGACGGCGGACCACTTCCGGTGCGTCTGCCCCATCTTTGCTCGAATCAGATTTAAGGTATTTGGCACTGATGTGTTAAGAAGTGACCATCTTGGCTCATTGACACCACAAGATCTACTCAGATTTCTTCGGAGATCGGGAAGATTTAAAGAAAATTAAAAGGGAATCCTGAACTTAGTGAATGTCTGGGTGCTGTACTTGCTAGTTGTCCTGACAAAAAAAAAAAAAGAAAAACAAAAAATGGCGAGCTTTTTACTTATATTCCGATTTTGCCACTCGATTAAAGGCGAGAAAATATTATTGCTAAGGTTATATTTAGATTTAGATACAGTTGCATACAGTGCATAGAAGTCCTGCAGCAGAAAGAAAGTTTGCGGAAATGCATCTAATTAAAAACAAATTAAGATTTAGACTTAAAGTTGAAACTGTTGAACACTTTGACCTCACAAGAAATGTAATTAAAACCAGGTCTGTTATTACAAAATCAATGCTCTGTTCGCCAATTCTTCCACTTGCAAGTTTTCCAAGATGGCCGACATATATTGGCAAAGTTCGAGCGCACGAATGGAAAAATTGGCGATACCGCAAAAATGTTCTTTAATGGATTCGAAGATGCTTTCATCTGACTGGTGAATACAAGTCGCTTAAAGAAGTGTATTAAAATAAAACAAATGGATCGTAACTTAGTGCTGAACTTTGCACAGCAACTCCTGTGGATATACTTGTATTACCACTTGTTTTTGGTGGCTCTTTGAAATCCAAACTAAGAAAAAAGTAAAAGCAAATGAAACCATCTCTACTTATTTGAAGAGTACGCTTTCGTGGCACATTCATACAAAAAATATCCCGTTTGAGAATCTGCTTCTAAAGTGCAGTGAGCTGATAGTCTCGCTTTGCCTAATTTTATGCTGTCTTACCTAAACTTTATACATTTAGCCGACTTTTCTGCCACCTTTACAGCAGATGCTATTTAAATGGAACTTTAGAATACCAATAAAAGCAAAAACTATCAGTTTGTCTAACAAATAAGCGAACATTTCGTTGAAACATTACTGAGAAATCTTTTTAATAGCTGAGCAAAGTCTACTAATCGCGCAAATAAGAACATAAACTTCGCAGCTTCATTACGTTAACGCAGCGTACATTAGCACGGTTGTAAACCCTAAAAAAATCCTCACTAATATTAACAAATAACCGAACCCATTAGGTTAGCTTAACAACGAAGGCAGGTGAGAAGCTGAGAGAAGCAATAAAGACAAGAAGTTCAAATGAGTTGCTACAACAACAAGTATGCTTAAAAGAAAGGCATACACGTACACATACACAGATTGCTGAAGCAGATGTTTTGTAGGTGGATTTACCAAAATTAAACATAAGTAGCTGAGAGTCGTGTGGAGTGGTTTAACAGGAGTATTTCGCACCTTCACTGAAAATGGTAACCTTTCGCACCTTCCTTCTTAGGTAACAGCAGTCATACATAAATCTGATTTTACGTATTGATAAAGAAGGGTGCCACTTTAGTTTTATAAAAATTTTTAAAAGGATATTTTTCCAACCAGTTATCAAACTCACAATTTTGATATCAATTTCCTTATATTTTAAACCATGAAATACTCGCATGAGACCAAAAAAGTAGGCAAATAAATGTGAAGGGCTTAAGGTAAATGATTCTTTAAAAAAAAAGTGCGTGTACACAGTACACATAACAGAAGTTAAACTTTCAAAGCAGACAAAGAAAGAGGGAGAGACCCGAGAGAGAGAGAGAGAAACAAGAGAGAGAAAGAGAGAGAAAGAAAGAGAAAGAATATATATCTAAATAAATTCACGACATTTGCAGAGAATAAAAATAGACAAAATTGACAAAAAACGGAGAAGGGTTGACCGGTGTAGGTAAATGCCGGACACAAACCGTGGCAACAACGCGTGCTACTCCGAGCGTTTATCACCCACACAAACGCAGCGATTCCAGGACCGCAGCAACGGCTCAAATTACCGCAAGGCAATGCCAATAAAACCGACGCCGAAATTGATAGCACTTTATAGTACGTACAAGCACTAGCCAGGAAACGGAAATAAGCGCCAAAAGTAGGCACCAAAAAACGCCAAAAAATTGGGAGCCGAAAACGCCCCAAACAGTAGGCATCAAGGAAATATAACGCCAAAAAGTAGGCAACAAAAATATATTTCCTACAAGTTTGCACCAACAAACAAGCGCCAAATGGAGGCAGTGTTATTTCTCACTAGAAATTAGCAACCACAAGGAAAAACTTAGGAAAAATAGCCTAAAGTGTATCTAAGATAAATATAAGGTATAGCCCTCTCTCTCTCCTTTTCCTCTACTTTATACCTTTTTTCTCTCTCTGCATGGCCTTGAAATTTTACTCTCCATTCTCGCTCGTCCATCGACGCCTAAGAAGTTTCACTTTCAAAAGACAGAATTATAAAACTATCCGATAAGGAAAAGTTTTGTCTATTTATTTATATGTTCATTCTTTAAGTTCAACTATTTTTTCAAAAAAATATATGCACTTCCATTCAGTCTTAAGAAAAAATCATATTAATCCAAATTTCCAACTTTACAGAAGATTTAAAAAATTCGACAAATTTTCATCGAAACTTCAAACGTTTTATACCCCTTTGAATATTAGCATAATAAAGTGCTAGTACGAAGTGGTTCAATTGGTTTGTTGATTTTTTATATTTTTCGCCTGAGGCTGTTAAGTGTTTTTCTGAAATAAAAATAAAATCCTGCATATCCAATATGGAGAAACTGCGTAACACCGCCTAAGAAGAAAAACTTGCAAAAGCCAACGAAAATGTTGAGCTAATTCACACTTGGCCGTATTCTAAAAAGTTTGCTAAAAATTCTTAATAAAAAGTGTGAAAATCTGATTGTAATTGGATGAATATTAAAAAATATGGCACAAAATGTAAAACGTAGATTTGTTATAGAATGAAAATATATTTAAAACAATAAATATAAAAAAATATATTGAAAAAACTATTATAATTATTTTAAGAACAAATGTAGTAAACATTTATCACTATTCACTCATTTATCATTATTTCACTCACTATATTCCTCAGGCGCCATGAATGGAGACGCCATTCATAATGCTTTTGGATATATAGAATTTCCATAAAGATTTTGAATTGCGTTTTATGGGAGACTTATTGGGGCTGATGTATTTTTGTTTTAAATTGTATAAAAAGTTTGACGAGGGTCTCGTTCTCCTTTTTAGCTAAGCAGAGATCATCTCAATCCATTGAGACGAAGTCCTTTTTTTAATTTTTTACTATAAACCCTATTTTTTTTGTATCTCGCTTTAAATAATCTATGCTTATACCGGGGCAAACTGAAAATTGTCTTTTCCTTGAGTGCAGTAACGTAAAGGTTTAGGCAGTGAAGTATAGATTTTGGGAAAAATAAAGAACCATTGAAACTTGCACCGATTGAATCTGATTGGTTTCACCTTCAGCATATAAGTAATTTTCGAAAAGTAGATTCGCCAGGTAGCGCTAGAATTGTGATATTTCTAAAAATCCTATCTACAGTCCGACTTGGCTCATACCCAAAATATAAACGAGTTGTTTGAAGGAAGCAAAATAAATTTTCATAAATATCATAAAAAATATCCAATATAATTCAATCCATTATACGTGAATAAGCAGGCAAAAGCACAATATATCTTTCAGATCGCGCTGCTAAAGCCCTTCTCGATAAAAATAAGCAGACAGACCAACTACGAGCCTCTTAATGAGTTTGCAATCACTTTTCTAACGTGTCAAGTACCCAAGCGCAGAGTTCTAAAGCAAGTGAAATAAATAAAATCATCTACTAAGTAAATGCTGAGTAAGAAATACTAACAGCTGGCGCAAAACTAGTCGCCCAATTTTGTTTTTGAATAACCTTTTTATCATGGCACCTGCACAAAGCGCCCTGTGACGATGGGTAGTTTTCTAAGCATCTTTCATTCGATGATGTATGCCATCTGCCGATGCTCAGAGATAAACTTAAACAGAAATATTCGGAATGAACAAATTGGCATTCTGAGCGACAGTGAGGCGGTACTTAAGGTACTGTTACTCTCTTAGATTAAGCCCTCCTGGGTCTTGAGTGTGTCGAGAAACGGAATCTACTAGGAACGCACATTTCCATCCGGCTAATTTGGGTCCCAGGACACAGGGGTATAACTGAGAACGGAGTGGCGGGCGCATAGGCGCCTTACTTTTCGACAAGATACCATCAAGAAGAAGCTTAGAGTGAAGAGTTAAGACTAATGGAGGTAAGCTGGTACCAAATGCTATGGAGCTAAGTCAGACGAAATCCTTACTGGGTGAGTACAACCAAAAAAGGTTTGGAAAACTCATAACTCACCCCAAGAATAAATTGATAATGCGCCCGGGTATTCTCGCAGGTCATTGCAGATTGTGTGGTTATCTGCACAGTATTGGGATATGGTCCATAGACTCGTATCATTTCTGCGGCCAATCCTCGGAGACTGCAATATACATTACCCTTGAGTGTAGCGCTATAACGCGGAAAAGCTTGAGACATCTCGGCCAATTGCAGCCAGAAGAAAGGCACACGAAAACACTCAGTCCAACCCAGCTCTATCTTGAGTTTAATAAGGGAATTGGGTCTTAATGAGTAGAGGGCACAGAAGACCATGAGATCGAAGTGGACTCCTCGAAGTACTCTAAATCGAAATCTAATAAACTATATTCACAAATGTGTTAAACAGATTTTATTATTTTATTCAAAATTTTTTTTTTTATATTTCATTATTTTATACTTTTTTCATTTATTTCATTATTTTATAAAAATTTTTTTGTTTTTACTTATTTCATTATTTTATTTAAAAAAAAATTATCATATCATTATTTTATTAAAAAAAAATGTTTAATTGCTTTGCCCTAAAAAAACACCCATTACATATTCATGTGTATGTGCATTCATGAATAAATGCACGCTTATAGTAATTTGCCGGTAAGTCGGAAAATTTACCGAATTCTTACACCCGACGTCATTTGTACTGCGACAAGGTTTATTATCCTTAACACTGTTTCGCTTACGAGTAAATTGGCACACCTCTGCACACTTACAGAACTAAAATTTCCCAGTATACGCGCATCCAAGGGTGTAAGTAGATACGCATAGGAATTTGCCTATTCTCATAGCACGGAAAGCTCGAAAATTGAAGGTATGTTCCCTGCTTGAATACTTAACTTGTATTGATTCAATCCGCAACATGTACTTGCATATGTATGTATGTGTTGGCACGTCTCTAAATACATTCATGCATATGAAGCTAGGCAATCACTTACCTGTATTTATAACGCACACATTTAGCCGCACATTCGCACTATACGATAAGCTTCTCTACGTTTGTGCTTCAATTGTGCTGCTCTTGTGCGGCCGATTGCGTTTGCTAACGTTTTTATGCTACTGTACGAGTATTACGCTCACCAGCGCTGCTGCCTTGAGTGGTAACCAACAAGCACACACTTAAGTGTGATTATAAGCGCGAACACAAGCGTTTACGATATAATATGCACTTATTACCAAAGGGTGTTTCAAGTTCGTGCTTCTTTTACTCAATCAAATTCACTTTTGCGAATGTGAATTCAAATTCTGTTTAACTGTTTGACCCAAATAAAGAATTGAATAAATAATGAATTATATTTGCTCTCTCGCGACTTTTGACATTGGCACTTATTTGGGACTACATTTCAATAACCTCAAACCAAATGTAAGCTCTTAAGGCTTCAGTTGTTTCCGGTTTTTTACGAAAACTCTATTTTTGAGATGGCCCCGCATAAAGTATGACAAAATTGTTAAATCGGGTGATTTTGACCCCCAAATTGTTTCACAATTTCGAGAAATTATTCTTTACGTGTATTTCACTCGCCATAAACTGAGTTTCACTTTGGCTATGTGGCATGTCGCACAGTCTTTTTGAAATCGCATATCGCCAGTAGCCATTCCATCGACATTGTACGCTTATCGCGTTGATAGTAAATAATTTTCGAGTTGTATTCTCGAAGAAACATCAATAACATCTGAAAGGGCTGTAAAATACGCTTCCACAGCTGTTATGACCTCATCATTTGATGAAAAATGCTTTTCACGCATGCATTTTTGTAGGTCTGGAAAGAGATGGGAGTCACAGTTGGCCCTAAACTGGTGAATACGGTGTATGCTCCAACATTTTGAACTTTAATACATGGATCTTAGTCCTGATGAAAAATAAATCTAGAACTTGAAAACCCTATACAGGGACAAAACATAAACATAAAACATGGCCCACTCAGAATTGTTAAGGGGGGAGCCTGCTTTAGAGGCTTCCAAAAATCGATTTTTTCTTTTTTTGCATAAATGTCTTCCTAAACTATTCAAGAATGTGTCCTCAAAATTTCAGAAGTAAATTCAAAATATTTTCGGACTTACAGAAGAAATTGAGAGCAAGCGTGGAGCAGGTATACGAGCGGCCGGATCGCTCGAAGTGCGATTTCTTGGTTTTTTATTTTTACGATTTTTCCTAATTGGCGGGAAAGATAGGGAAAAATTTAAACGTCCTATCGAAACGAGATAATATTGCTTGTATTCGGAATAAAATTCTCTTCTAGTTGAACCTAAAAAACCTTAAGAAAGTTATGACTAACACACTATTTAAACAATCTAAAGTGAATTTGGTTTTTCAAAAAAATTATTATTATTTTTTTTTAATTAGAGAAAAATTGTTGAATTTCTCACTTTTTGTTAACTAGAAGCTATACTATACTAACGCCGCACGACACATGCACACTCAAAGCGCCTCGGCAAAATGCTTGTACCAGGCACAACATGACATATATTTTAATGAGAAATTTGAGAAGACTGTTGAAATATATAACAATAAAACCTGAAAGTTTCGTTTCAATCGAAAATCGATTTTTTGAAACCTCTAAAGCAGGCTCCCTCCCACCTTAAGAAAGAAATTGCTTAGAGACAGGAAGCAAAAAGATTTTTTTTTACAATTTTTTTCACGATTTTTTCCCTTCAGCTGGGCTAAAAGGCTACTATAATATTCAGAATTCAATGTTTTACTAGTTTGCAAGTAATCCGGAAACGAAATTCCTTTCGCATCCGAAAAAACTGGCCGATTTCTAAACACAAACTCGTTTCGGAGCCAGGTTCACACTATTCTTCAGCCTCTTGCTTTCATTTAGGATCATAATGATTGCTCTAAGTCTCATCTGTAGAATCTATGAAGAATCGATGGGCAAAACCCACTCTATCCTTTCGAAAAAAGCTCTAAGTGTTGTTGGGAAAGTCGCCTTCCAATGTGTTTCTGTTCCATTGTTAGCGAATGTGGCACCCATTGGGCGAACAGTTTTGTGAAAGCCAATACGTCAGCCAAAATATTGCTTACACTGTGTAGTGGGATGCCTAGGGCTTGTACTAAATCCCTTGCAGTCCCTTCACAATTTTCCAATGCGATATTTTGTATTTTTTTACGATTTCTGGTGCTGTTGCTCTTTTTGGACGTCCTTGAGGTGGATCGTCTTGAAGTTTTGTACGACCACGTTAAAATTCAGCAACTCATCTTTCTACTGCACTAATTGATGCCGAAAAGTCTTTATACACTTTCAATCACAATCACTTTCGCTCATAAATTTCCTTTGCTTTTAAACTTTCAAAAAATATTAATTCGATCTCTGCATGATGCGTGATTTGTTCCATTGTATAGTACAGTGATTCGTAAAAAGCTTTTGGGTCTTCGATTACTCGAAAGTTTTACAAGTTTATCAAATTCATGTTTAAGGGGGTAGTATGGTATTTTTTTTTTCATTTTTTTTTTTTTTTTTTAAATTATTCTATAACATCTTAAGATTATTGTGTGAAAGTTTGAAGTGCATTAGAGTAAAATTGACAAAGACACAAAGGATTAAGTATCTACCTCTCCAACCGGATTTCACGCTGCTGAAAATCTTTAAACGCGTTTTTCTCACACTTGCCTTTTTTACGGTCGGTGTCCACTGTAGATTCATATCTACTGCACCGATTCATTTCAAATTTGGTTTTTTTGTTTCTTTACTTTATTCACGAGGTAATGACGTCGAGTTTTTTTTTTTAAATTTTGTCATATTTTAAAACAACAAAGTTTTCAAGTTTTTTTTATGAAAAATCGGTGTTTTGACTTCAAAGCGCTTTAAAAAATTAAAAAAAAAAAAAAATTCGACGTTGTTACCTGCGAAACTTTATTAGCTGATGAAATCAATTTGGTTTTTTGATTTTAGTTGATCCAGTAATGAGTTCTGAGGGACACCGCAATAAAACTTTTTTATGAGACGTCCGCGAAGATTCGCTGCCACCAACTCATTTCTTCATAAAAATCAATGAAAATTTCACACAATATTCTCTAAAAATGACTTTATAATGAAGTAATTTTAAAATTTTGAATAAATCAACTGTGTCGACAAAAAAAATTTCGAAAAATATGCTTGTTTTACACCGAATTAACCATACTACCCCCTTAAGCTGACGGAAATGGACCAAACAAACGTTTGACATTTTTTTCACAGAAGTTATGGGAGATGGCGGAAATCAAAATATTTTATAGTCATTGGAATGGTTAGGCAGTATTATCGTTTGATTACAAATATTTATAATTTTTCATACTAAATATTTTTTAAAAAACTCTACTTCTTAATTTTCAAAATTCCATATTCTCAAAATGTTTTAAAAATGTATTAAAAGTATTAAAAAAATAGCTGCAAAATGTTTCGTATTCGTTCCATATTTTTCGAGGTGGAGTCCATATCCGTCAGTTTGAGCATGAATTCAGCTCATATGCAAAACTTGCGCAAAATCGAAAATAAAGCAAATTCCGTTACATTTTATATGGAATGGCTCTGTATACATACTTCTTTAGCCCTTTACATACATATGTAGTAGAAAAAAAATTCTTTTTCTGGTAAAGTAAAATTTATTTGTTCAGTTGGTTCGTGCGTGCGCTACTCAAATAATGGCTTCGGCGGAGAGAAGCTGTGCAGCAGTAATTTTCTTTTCTTTATAAGTGCAGCCTTTGAATTTGTTATATTTCATTGTCCTGCTGCTAAAAACTCCCAACAGCTTATATTTTTCGCCACCCTAAATTTTTGACATCAGTCGAAAGAGACAAAATTGTAGTAAAAAATAAACTCCAACTTGTAAGACCCTATTTGTAACCCATGCCCTAATATTGACATGCTCATACACACATCCGTTTACACGGATACATCCACTAATGGAAACTCCCCAAATCCAATGTAATACCAGCACTTAACGCCAGCAACCTATTCCAACTAAGCCCAACTAACTAACCCAGCGCCATTATGCCACGCCCCAAGGTGTAAATCTTCTTAAGCGTTTTACTGCTTGCATCCATTAATTTTCTTCCTTTTTGTTGCCATAACTGCACTTCGTCTTTTTCTTTATTTCTATTAATGCAAAGTCTCTCTGTTAGTTTCAATTATCCAAAACACCAAAATCAATACACGTACATTTTCTGCATGAACAGCCGCAATAACAACAACTATTGGAAAATAGTATCACTTGAGTGAATTGCGCAACGAATATTGAGGAGTTGTAGCATAATAAGGTAGCAATTGATAAGTTTTTAGCGTGAAAACAAAGCGATTTTCGTTAATTGCCAGTTCTTGAAATTGTGCTTGATTTAGATAAGTGCGATCCTAATTGGCTTACGAGAATAGTTTCCCTGGAAACACTGCTTTTGCATTCGCTACTGTATTTGGTCCATAGGCGCAACACAAATTTGGTCCCTTGCATAATCATTTAGAGGATAAAATGGAAAAGACAGGAAGAAAAGATAAGAGAGAGGCGGTTGCGGTTGAGGGTTATGTAGAAAACGAATTCTGACTACTTTCGGTTATATTAACCGCTTCATACTATTGACAAATCTCATCAGGTGTGTGGTATCTAAACCAACCTCAGATCAGCGAGAGCAGAGCGGCTGAGAAGAAGTGCTAATCTCATCCTCTGGTGTAATCTCATACTCTAGATGGCTGCTGCCTAAAGGACTCGCAGCAATACCAAAGCTCACCGCGTGAATTCTTAACGGATAATATACGAAAAGGGTGCCGTTCGAGAGCTGCGGCTTTTTTAGCCTTGGAAGTCTTATCGTGTGCCTTCGATATGCCCGTTACTAGAAGTATATCAAAACTTCACACGAGTAGGTACTTACCCAGCGGTCACTGAGTTGACTGCAAGCCCACCACGGAACCCAATACTTTTATTACGCAGAGAAAACACCTCGATGATCTGCAGTCTAGCTAGGTCACCCAGCCAACAGTTTGTCGGGATGTCACCGTAACCAGTAACAAGAATGAACCTAATACTTCGAGTATTCGGATGCAGTCGAGAGCAAAGTTAAATATTCTCCGACCCGTATACGGCCACATATTTGCCACCCTTCTTTTGATTTTGTTTTTTGTGGAAGAGGGGAAGCATCAAAAACCTGTGGCCGAAGCCGTGATGTGGGACTTAAGCCCAACTAAACCCCTTCTCCTCTACGACGGTATGTCTGTCCTGAACCTCACAGTGAAATAGTACCTTGGGAGGTAGTTGAGAGTAATTATTACTCAATCGTCGTCGAAGCCCTTGAGTGGGAATACTACGCTGCAAAAAGGAAAGCGAATTGTATCTTGAAGTTACAAAAAAAAACAGTTTATTTTCTTCTGACACAAACTGTAGGTCAATAATTTTTGAAATAATACAAAACCTAGAGTGCCATAGTCGTTGCCTACAGTGCAGTTGCTTGGTGAATCTTCTTATGCTGGTATCTGGTGCTGCAGACTACCATGTTTCGGGCCCCTGTGAAGTCTATCAGCCTCTGTCCATTACCGGAGGCTTCGTTGTGCAGGCTGAATTTTCTGACTATGGGACCAAAAACTTCCTCCTTGCCCACCCTGGCGTTGAAGTCGCCAAGCACGATTTTTATGTCGTGGCGGGGGCAACGCTCATAAGAACGTTCCAAGCGCTCATAGAAGGAATCTTTGGTCGCGGGTCCCAAACCCAGCGTACAACCATGTATCCTGGAATGTTTCACCTTCTCACCTTAGCTCACTCCCTAACGGGTGTTCGCAAGCTCCCCAGACGAAACTTGGGCTAATCCCGGGAGTTGTGAGCTGCTTGAACCATATGCAGAAGAACCGTCCTGGCCACTTCCAAGTGAATGGCGATCAGTAACTTTCCCCACTTGCGTGGACTTCTACATATGGAACAATCCTCCGTTCCGGATTAATATTAGTGTAAAATTTGAGAAAAGTGCAAATTAGTTTAAAAGCCATTTATCA
>JAYXIM010054082.1:0-11665 GCA_037575425.1 Anastrepha fraterculus
GGCGTTCTGCACAAGAAAGCAAATGGTGTTTACAACTTTTATTACTTACATGTAAATGCGTGTGTAGGTGTGTACGTGCATCCACGACTACTTAAATCGATATGTTTATACCAATTCAATTTGGTGTTTGGTCTTTTTTTTCAGTGTGTTCCGAAAGGCAACAACCTTCATTTTGACCAGCTTGTTTGTGCTGCTGAAAATTGAAAATTAATAAGAGCTACTTTCTAAAGCAGATTTTATATTGAATTTTAATTGTGCTTCTGCAATGAAAGTGGGCGCACAAAATTCAATGAAAACAGATATTGTTTTCATACAAAATATTTAATTTAGGTACATACAAGCATTTGTTGTTGATGTGGGTTGTGCGAATACTGACAAACATCTGTTATTCTCATGTTTATCTATTTATGTACCTATATTTTTATGTTTGTACGTAAGTATATTCAACCATAGGATCTTTAGAGTGTAGAACTGCTGATATGTATTCAAATGCAAACTAGTCTGCGAGTGGCTGGATTTACACTAGTTGATAGTGACCGAAAATAAGGTTTGAATAAAAAAAATGTATAATAATAACAACAACATTTGGCGCCTACATCGTTTGTTGGGTGCTTGGTCGAGCATCTTCTCCTAATTCTGGTGTACGTCTTTATAATTTTCCACAAATGGATGCACCTACAATATTATGCCCCCTCCGAATTTTAGATGATTTTTCATGGCAGAAATACACTCAAAGGTTTGCCATTGCCTGCCAAGGGAGGGTTAGAAAACGACATTTTCTATCACTTGGTGATTCATGATCGCGGTTTCGAACCTGTAGACTTAAGAATGGTAGGTACGCACTAACTCAATCAGCTACGGCGCTCAAATATTGCCCCTTTTATTAATTTCCCAGTATTGTCTGTGGCAATTTGTCAAATATTACTGATGGATGAAGATATACAAAGAAAGATTCCTTACAGTATTCCACTTAAAATCGCAAACCTGAGAATTTTCTTTTCTATGTAGAGCCCAAAAGTATTGGTATGGGGATAAGTTTCCATCTTTTCTTAGCCAAAGTTACGAATTATTTAAACAATTAATGTAAGCTACGACTTTACTCCATCTTTCGGGCAGCATACGGATCCCACTAACGAACAATTCGAGTTCTTTTGATTTGATCCATTCATTGAGCCAGTTTGCGATGCTCTCGTAAGAAGTGAACCGATCTCCAACAAGGACTAACTGCATTGATTGAAACAGATGGTAATCCGAAGGGGCAATGTCTGGGGAATACGGCGGGTGGGGCAAGATTTTCCAATTCAGTTACTCTAAATATCTCTGGACCGATTTAGGAAAGTGTGACCTGGCGTTGTCATATAGCAAAATCAGTTTGTCATGTCTACCGTACCATTTCGCCCACTTTTCTGTGAGAGTTCGTTTCAAACGCATTAGCTGCAGTAGGTAACGATCGCCAGTGATGGTTTCAGATAGTGTAAGGAGCTCATAACAGATGACGCCCTTCTGATTCCAGCAGATGCACAACATAACAGTTGAAGTATGAATATTGTTTTTCGCTGTCGATGGACCTGGTTCACATGGCAGGCTCAAACATTTTCGACTCTTAGGGTTATCACAATAGATCCACTTCTCATCGCCAGTGACGAGGCGGTGCAGAAAACCTCGTGGTTTTCTTAACAACTCGTCAGTTTTGGATTTGTTGAAATTGGACCACGTTTGTTGAGTTATTCATCAGGTTGCCGGGTTAGACCATCTGTCAACGGCCTGTGTCTGGAATGGCGAAAAGATATCCCTTTTGCGGCTTCGTATTCACTATAGGATGCCCCCTATCTTGCCTGTTCATCAGCTTCCTCATTTCCTTATATGTTGATGCAGCTTCACTGTCACTACAAATTCCAATACTGTTGCCCCGCTACTTTTTCTCAATTAACCAGTACGCCACATTCAAGATGGCATAGACTTCCGTAAGGAATACCGTAATCATCTATCCTGTGGCGCAGGAGTACTTAGTATATTCGTCTAAGTACCATCCAGATCCGCTTCCATCACTGGTTTTGGATCCGTCGGTGAAGATAGTGTGCTGATATCCCGTTAAGAGGTCCTCTGGACTTAACCATTGATCTCTATCTTGAACGTCATACTTCCTACCGAAGCTAACGACAGGTACCCGATTGTCCACCGGCATCGAGAACAGTGTGCACCGCTCTGACAACTGGTGGTATATCTGACAGTGGCCAGTGTTTACTTCATTTCCCCAGACTCCGTTTAACGTGAGCCTGTCCGCCGCCTTCACTGCTTCCTTTCGAATTTGAAGATCTAGAGGTTGCAAGTTCAGAATGGCATTAAGGGCATCACCAGATGTCGTACTAGTGGCACCTGTGATATCCAAGCACACACTTCTCTGTAGCCTGTTTAGAGGGTTTACTCTGGAATTAACCATTGTGGTTTTCCACCATACTACAGGTCTAATGGGTCTAATCAGAGCGATGTACAGCCAGTGTACTATCGCCGGTCTTAGATCCCATGTCTTACCGAAGGTTCTCTTACACTGCTAGAAGACTTTTAGTGTTCGAGAAAACTTCTGCTCGACGCGCTTCTAAGTTTACTATGTAGGATTACTCCTAAGTATTTAACCTCAGAAGACAGTTGAAGTGTTACCCCTTTCAATGTGGATAGTAACAGGCCTTCCATATTGCATTTTCTAGTGAAAAGCACTAAGGTACTTTTTGTAGGATTCCCCGAAAGACCATGCAATTCGCACCAATACTCAATCTTATTTAGAGCTGCCTGCATTTTATTGCATATAACTTCAAGTGATCGTCCAGAGATTAGTACGCACACATCGTCTGCGTAGGCTTGGATGTGTCCAATTTCCTGCAGATCATTAAGAAGAGAGTCCACCACGAAGCACCAAAGTAGGGGAGAGAGTACACCGCCTTGTTGGCAACCCTTCTTAACCGCAACAATGACTGTAAGCAGTCTTTATGTTCCATCGGCGGCCACGCCGCGATCCATCTTGGATTAGATTAAGCCACATGAATAGGTGTCAGCGCCATATTCTTAGCAGTAACGATAAATCAAGCTATCATCATTGCAACGCTGCCACCCAGTTAGCCGTCCACATCTTCGATGTATGCCCTGCCTTAGATATATCATCTGAAACCGTAGGAAACCAGCTAACCTTCTCAAAACGACTAAATCGATAACGTCAACGCGATCAGTAAATTTCTTACATTATGTGGAGATGCTGCAAAATATATTTAAAATTTGTTTATTGTAATTTTGGTATTGGTCCTTCTCATAGTAAGTGGATTAGTTGCTTATAATTAGATATACAAGTAGAATGCAAAGATACGGAAAAATTATAATATAACAAATCAACAAGAAATGTAGCGGGCAAGCGATTGACCGCCCTTGGGACATAGACAAGGAAAGTTAACCAGTTGCTGATATGACACAAAGTAGACGCGACTTGGCCTAGGCCTCGAGCTCACTGTCTATATATACATATACCTAGAAAGTGGATTCCCCCACTGGGTTTGGGCAAGCAATTATGTTTACCTATTTGTATGCGTATGTTTCATAAATTATGTACGTTTGTGTACTATTCACGGCGCTGTAATAAATCAAATTGTGGGCGGTAGGTTGGTTAAGCGCAACATGTGCAAAAGTCATGAAACCAGGGGAACAGCTGCCAAATACGCCTGCGAGTGAAACTAAATGCAGTAAATAGTGTGGAACGATCTGCCCACTCTGATAATTGAAAATCTATAATTCTGCACACGAGCCTTTAGCCATAATTACAAAGCAATACGCAAATATTTATTGCTTAGCTATGATTTCCAGGTAGATTTTAAATTTAAAAGCCTTTAATTTGCAAAGCCAAAATGTTGGTACAATTTGTTGGCCAAAAAAGAAGACGAAACCAAAAGGCCTCTAAAAAAGAGGAAAAGGGAAAAGCCACGCAAGCGATTCCGCCAGATGCAATAAAACACTCAATTTGACGTTGCTTTGGCAGATCGGATCCAAATCAAAGCTAATCCGCCATGCTAACTAGGCAAATCTAAACCCAGGATAACAATAACAACAACAACAACAAGCACAGGAAATGTAAATAAAATAACAAGCCTGTTTCAATTGTTGTAACTTGAGTAGCAACAACAAGCAAGCATCGCATCAAACGTTCTAATGCCATGACAGCGCAATGACAATTGACAACTTAATACCGCCAGAAGTGAAGAGTGACCACACTCATACAGCCACAGACATATACATATACATATACCTACATATGTAAGTACACACACAAAGTTAAAAATATAAAACGAAGCGCTGCTAAAAAGTGTAATGGAAAGGTCCTACCTAAAAATGGCAGCAAACAATCAAAAAGAAAAAAGAGAGGAAAAAATTGCGAAAAAAATCTGAAAAAAATCCCGTAGCGTATTGACAGGCCGAAATCCAAACATGAATAACATTGCCAACAACATTGCAAACAAGAAAGCAACACTGTAACGAAGCGGCAACATATACACATCAGTGCGAAAATTAAGCCGTGCTGAGGAAATGGGGGGGGAAATGAGGCGTTGGGAGCAAACGTCTAACAAAAACATAAAATGTCCAGCAGCCTAGGCCAGCCCAGTAATTGGAAGCGTGCATGTATACATACATACATATACATATATACTCACACATACATCTTAAGTCTATACATATATGCCCTGCAGTGAAACATTAAACTAGTCCGAAAAATACTAGTTTACAACTAGTTGTTCTTGACTGAAATCGAACTAGGCCGAAAATTACCATACTTGTACCGACCTCAAAACGATTTATTTACGCCTATTTAATTTGGCTTCAACATTTTAATGAACTTTTATTTCGGTTTATTGTAAAATATCAAATGAACCCAATGAATTAGTCAACTTCGTCGCATTAGCGATGGCTCCACAGCGACCAGAGCCAATAATCGGAATCAGTTCTACAGGAATCATGAAATGAATAAGCAAACGCAGATATGCAATTTACATAAAGAGCAATGGTACAGTCAAGAATGCTGTAGAACTGCAAAGTGTTTTGTGACAAGTCCGAACAGAAAACTTTCGAACTTTCTACTAAAACTTGGAAGGAAAGACGTTCAATTGATGGTCGGATATATTACACGGCACAACCCATGAGTCAGCATATGACCACCATTGGAGTCATTTAGGACCTGATTTGCAGGTTTTGCTTAGATGAGGTGGATAGCACTGAGCATTTTCTCTGCGAACGGCCAGCTTTTACTAGAGCAAGACTACGAATTTTGGGTTCCCCTGCCATGAGAACGAGTAAAATTCGTTTTCTAGAATTGTAGGATATTTTCAGATTTATCAATGAATGTGGAAAATTCTAACAGATTAGCTATCTCTGTCTCTTTTCTATGCTAGCTATTTCTCTCTGTGACTTCTCTCCTTTCCTCTTTGGCTGTTGTGGTTGTTGTTGTTGTTGTTGTTGTTGTTGTTGTAGCAGTACCATCTAGCGGTAGGCCCAGGAAACTAGCTGTTTCGACGGGTTGGGTCTAGAGGGAGAGGGGGGTTAGATGAGTGGATTTAATGGGGCATGTCAAAAGGTGATTAGTGTTGCGCGGAGTGCATTCACATGCTGAACATATGTTTAGTATGTCTGGGTCGATTCTGGATAAGTAGGAGTTTAACCTGCTACAATATCCAGCACGTAATTGTGCCAAGGTTGCGCGGGACTCTCGGGGAAGTTGGAACTCTTCGTCTGCGATTGGTGGTGGTTGGACTCCGATAAGGGCATTCGGGGGTCGGGAGCTTAAAAAGGTGGTCAGAGTCTCCCGATGAATGTCGTTTATGGCCTGTCTGTACACTGTCCGATCCAGTTGGGGTCTGTTGGTTTTGTCTGAGATCTCTCCGTGTAGTTGAGGAAATGCCTGGGTGGTGGCTTAGGCTCGAGCAGGTGTCTGCATGGGTGAGGCCTGTCGTAACACCCTAGCAGAAACTTCTTACTGAGCAATTTGTTATGCTCCTTAATAGGTAGCATTAGGGCCTCATCGTGTAGGTGTTGTATAGGTGACATCAGAAGACATCCTGTCGCGGTCCTTAATCCAGTTTTTGGCAGGTCTGAAGCTTCGTCCACTGCGAATCACTGGTTCTCTCGGTGCTTCTTGGCTCGCCTTTTTCAAATTTCAATTTGAATTTCAAACTATCAAAACGAGCATATATTCAATTATTAAGAGTCATTCAAAAGTGACATCAATAGTGAATTATACCTAGATGGTTCTTTGTCATCTTTGACATTTGTCAAGTAGACAGATGCACAATTTTACACAATTGAACGACGCGTTAAAATTATCCGAACTTATTATGTAAATGGCAAATTTCGATGAAAACCATATCGCAAAATTCGTGATTTTTTGGTGCGGAAACTATCAAAAAATTTTAGAAAATAATTGGTGGATAATTGGTATAGTTTTTTTTTCGATGAGAGAGAAATGAAAGAGCTGTCAATGCACATCGCTATAGAAGATTTTGATTGAAGATTTTTAGACATAGGCGTTCAACAGGATGGAGCCGCAAGTTACGCAACAGGGGCAAATAATCCACCATTGAGATCTAAGTTTCCCGGTCGAATAATTTCACGACTTAGTTTGTCCAATTGGCGCCAGTTAGCACGAGAAAGAAACGACTTTGTTAAACTCGGCCAAAATCGCGTAAGCGGTTATCGCGCCAATTAAGAGGAATAAGAAGAAGAATGATCACCTGGATCATGCGATCTAACTCCACTGGACTACTTTTTGTGTAGTTTTTTGGAAAGTAAAGTCCATGTGAATAAGCCAACAAAGATTCTAGAGCTGACGCACGACATTCGGATCGAAATTGTTGAACTCATTTGCTGGACGAATTGCTAAAAGCCGTATTTTGAATAAAAATTGAAGCAATATAAATTTTTGCATGTTTTACTTTAAAACAATATCTTTTGGAAGGCTATTTATATGAAGTATGCTTTTTGATATGCGGCCGCCGTAGCGAAATGGTTGGTGCGGGACTACCATTCGGAGTTCAGAGAGAACGTAGGTTTGAATCTCCAAAATGAAGAAAAAGTTTTTTTCTCATAGCGGATCTGAGAATATTGAACAATATATTTTTAGCATTTCTTAATTACTGAAGAAAATGTAAGACGAGCCTTGAAAAGTCCTTGCAAAAATTAAATTTTTTTTTGGTTATAGTCTTCGTTAAAGCTCATTGACTTAGTCCAAACTTCTTCTAGTTTGTTAATCCCTTCCGAATAATAGGATTTGTTCAAGTCCGCAATTTGGAAAACAAATGTAGTCCAAAGGATCCGAGGGAGCCTAGTTTGGAGCATTGGGGGGATGTGAAATGAGTATGAGCCCTATTTCTATTAATTTTGCGACCACCACAGCTTAGGCGTGAGCTGGTGCGTTGTCGTGAAGGAGAAGGAAAATCAATAGACTTACTCGATTCGAACGAGTCCCAAACACAAAGAAATTGACCGATCTGGCTGAAACTTTGTGTGGGTTCTTTCAAATGATGCTGCTAACTATGCACAACCCCGAAACGCGCCAGTAGTGCCTCTCTGACTTTGTACGGACTTTTCAAACGACCCTCGTAATAATATTTGCAAATCTAAGGTTGATAAAAAAATGAAAAAATGGAAAAAGTGTGATGTTGAAAATTATAGCTCATAACACAAGTTTTTGTTGTGTATTCATGAATTTATTTCATGTTTTATTTTTTTTTTTTAAATCGCACTAGTGATTTTGGTCCATAATTGGACTAGTCCATCTATTGCCTATTTCGAACTAGTGTGAGATTAACATATTTCTCTTCGAAATTTGACAATTGGTATCTCGCAGAATATCCCGATGTAAAAAATACCAGTTGTTTGTGTGTAAAAAAACACAGTTGCGCGACTAGTTGCAATTGCGTCTCCTACTGGTTGTGAGGTTTACAACCAGTACATTTGACTACAGGGTATCGATGGACAGGCCAAAAGTGAAGCAACAGCTGAAACAAGAAAACAACAATTACGCAAATTCCCATCAGCAACAAATACATACAACGATAACTGTGTGTAGCAACAGCACAATAACAACTGCTTGCATAAAATCAAACAAAAAAGTCAAATAAAAGCATTTTAGGCTTTTCGAAAACAAAACAGCTCGCAAACCATATCGAATTACAGATGCATTAGAATACACATGCATACCCTGCAGGCAAAGTCTTTCACTACCGAAAAAATGCAATTCTAGTGAATTTGGTGCATTCTCTTTGCCACAAAAAGGGCATACGTTGGAAATTTGGACAGATTTGGTGAAAAATTGACAGACACATTATTGATTTTGCCAAACATTTTTTGAAATTTGAAATTTTATATGCGAGTTGTAACAGGTCAGTTTATAAGTTCGTGCGTATTTTACTCATGATTTCAGTTTTGTACGATTTTTGCATACAAAAAATTATTCGCGGAATATAACGGAACTATTTACATTTTCTTTGATAAATTGTGCATTCAACAAGTGATTTTAATCGCAGATAGAAGCACGTGTTGTTAAAAAATAAAATGGAATCTTCGAACGCGTATAAGAGGCATATTTTGTATATTTTTTTATAAAAATGGTAAAAATGCAACAACTGCTGCTGCAGAAATAAACACTGTTCACGGAGAGAGAATACCCCGCGCGCTGGTCGTCCTGAAGTCTTTAACTCCGACGCCTTGCTCGAACTCGTGTAAGCTGAGCCAAATTTGACAGCCGATATGATAGCTCAGAGGTTAAATTCATCGCATGGAAGAGTTCATAGGCACCTGGTTCAGTTGGGAAATGTTTCAAAGCTGGGAAAATGGATTTTAATTAAGTTTTAATTAATTAATTATACTGAACTCAAAGTCTCACTGGAATAGTTTTAGTTTAAGGGGTTACTTACGTCCAGAATTTTCAAAGAATCATTCTTTTTTTCGATATTTCGAAAGTACCTATAGTATCTTAAGAACATACTGTGAAATTTTCATGCGGAAATTCCCAATTTTATAACTTCTACAGTCTATTAACTAGGTAGAGGGCGGTCCGCGCGCTCCTGTTTCTCAAACTTTAAACTCATTCATCTCGAAAATACTTTTTCCGGCACAGTCTGCATGATAACCCATACAGTTTTTAAATTTTTTTTGATGCGGTTTGTTCTTAAATATTCGAAAGTGTATTCTCAATAGATTTGATTTTTGATATTTTTATTAAACAATTTTATAAACATAATTAAAATGTGACATTTATGACTTAAAACGCATATTTCTTTGAAATGCTGCAAATTGCAAACTTTTTTAAAATTCAAGAATCCGGCTCGACAGGCTATAACTACAACTTCATGTTTTTTTTTTACTTTTTATGTAACCGCATAGTCCTCGCAAATTCAAGGTAATACTCATAAATACAGGATTGACATGACCCATGGCTTGTTACATAGAGGCGCACGATGGAGAGAATAATGAGGTGGCGCCGATTGTAGTTCCATTACTTTGCTCTCCGCGAATTTGACAATATCAGCTGATTTTCATGACGGCACCTTAGCCCATTTGGTGATTAGTCTGACCAGATTACCATTTTCATAACTTGGTTTAGCTTTTTTTTTGTTCTCTAACCACGAAGTTTTTATTTATTTTATTTAGTCAAAACACATAAAGACACTTTCTAACTATTGACTGTACTAATATAACAAATATATTAATAGAATAACAAATAAAATGAGCTCAAACTAAGATACAACTTGAAAGAAGAAAATAAATTTTTAGTTATTGTAAAATCTAAAGATATGGAATTCGATCTCACATTAAATCGCGCAGAGTCCGAGCAATAGATGTATTGGACTCGAAATTTGTTTTGTATAAAACAGGAGATAAAAAGGATAAGAGCTTTGTTAAGTTCTCTCCAGAATAAGAAAGTTAATGCGTTGCAACAAAAACAAACAATTAAAGATAGCTTCAAATTTATTACACACAAAAGACAGCGACAGAGTCGTCTTTCTGCACTCAAGCGACTTTAATCCAATTAATTATAAAGCGGGAGCTACAAAAGGGATATGGGAGAGAAAAATTGATAGATCCCACGGCATATTTAAGAAACATATTTTGTGCCCGTTCTGTTCTTGTGATAGCAAATTGGTGATAAGGCCTTCAAATAAATCAAACATATTTTATTGTAGTTCTTTCTTACTGACGTTTTTCCAGCCACTTCTAAATAAAATATGTATTATAATTTATAAAATATAAATTTGCAATTATATGAAATATATATTTTTCAAAAATTAGTTCAATAATTCACTCAGGTTTGAAATGTTAGGGAGTTGAGAGAAGATGATCTAATATTCTTGCATAAACTCAAAAGGAGTAAAAAATGAGAATTGCACTTTCAACTATCAAATTTTATAAAAATTAACAAATTTTCAACAACACTAAAATCTTCTCAGGGTGACCTGCTTACACTTTTCAATTAAAATTTTGATAGCTTGAAATTAAAAAAAAAGAAACAACCACCAGACTCAAAAGTTTTCGCATTTTGGGTATAAAAAAGCATTTAATTTATTGCGAAGAGCAAAGCGTTGGCAACAATGCACAACTAGGCTAGTGTGTTTCTATTATTCTTGATAGAGATGCATGGGGACATCAGTTTCAGAGATGTGAATTAAAAATCAATCACGTCCGCGTATACGGACATTTAATGTTAGAATTTGAGCCGGCCATGAGCAGTTAATTTTTTTATAAAAAAAATAGTTCATTCTATGAACGCTGCCACGCTGCTCTTCGAAGTTAGTCGGTGAATGTAAGACAAAACTAAACAGTGTTGCAAAACTCAACAAAGTTAGTTTTATTTGGGTGCCTGGACATTTTGGTATTGCAGGGAACGAGTTAGCCGATAAATTGGCAAATGAAGGCTCGACAAGTATGCCACTAGGCCCTGAACTCTTTCTAGGTGTCGACGATTGACGACTTCATGAGGTCTACCCATAGAGGACGTTGATCTGAGTTGAACTCGTGTGCAGAGTAGCGAAGTGCTTTGTGAAAGAACCAAATAGGAAAAGAGAGACCTTTCTCCTAAAACTCAGCAGGAAGGACCTGAGAGTACTGGTGGGTGTAATCACAGGACACAGCGTCTGTGGTCAGCATATGTCTACCATGGGGGTCGTAGACAACCTGATATGCCTATCCTGTCTTCAGAGTGACGACACTGCAGAGCATTTTCTCTATAGCTGTCCTACATTTTCCCGAATCAGACTTAAGATATTGGGTTGCGATACACTGAGTATGGACAAAGTTTATACTGTTTCTCTTCCGGATCTCTTAAAATTCATCACTGAATCCAAGAGGCTTGTGGAAGAGTGACCTCAAACTAATTTATGCGTTTTTACCTTCCACCTGTTATCTTTCCTATCTCTATTCTTTCTACTGATATCTATCCGGGTGTAGTACAATAGTCTACTGACCGAGTGTTTGGACTTGTCCAACACCCCACAAGTCTAATCTAATCTAATCAATGAAATATGTAAATTTGTACAACATTTACAAAAGCTCAACAAATTTACATCAAAATTTCAAACTTTTTAATCAGAATTTAAAACAAAATTTGTGTGCAAAAAAATGCAAGTGTGAAGTGACACGA
>JAYXIM010054090.1:0-41887 GCA_037575425.1 Anastrepha fraterculus
AATGAAATTTTATTGCAAGAGTCGTGGTGGGAAACTATTTTTACTAGCAAAAGCAAAAGCTGGTAATAATTGCACTTGGAACGATTTTTTACCGAAGCCATTCATTTCATTAAAATCAAAATGGAAGCTGTTTCAAACGGTATGCAGAGTGATAAAAACTTACGCAGCGCAAGTTTGGAGTTATGCCTTATTTGATGAAGTAAATAAACTTGAACGTTACTTCATAAAAAGAATCCTCAAACAACCCGAGTTCCCTCCGAATTATGCAATAACACTAGAAACTTATTTAGAAGATAGCCACATTTATTCTTCAGAACTACACATGAAGTAAAGAGTGGTTAAGTTTCAAGGGCCGGTGTTGATTTTAAATAAATTCCATTTTTTTAAGAAATTATTGTCATTTCTCTTTATTATGATAATTTTGGTATGGCTCAATTATAAATAGAACAAAATATTGGCCAAATGGCCGCCCGCACACTTCCATCCGATGGTCCAAATTTTCGATGACGCTGAGGCATAATTTAGGTTCTATGCGTTAATGTGCCAAATTATCTTATCCTTTAGCTCTTGAATTGTTGCTGGCTTATCGACGTACACGTTTTCTTTCAAATACCTCCAAAGAAAGAAGTCCAACGGTGTCAAATCATACGATCTTGTCGGCCAATGACATCGCCGCAACGTGAGATTATTCGGTCATCAAATTTTTCGCGCAAAAAAGCCATTGTTTCGTTAGCTGTGTGACAAGTGGCACCGTCCTGTTGAAACCACATATCGTCCACATCCATATCTTCCGATTCGGGCCATAAAAAGTTCGTTATCATCTCACGATAGCAAACACTATTCATAATAACTGCCTCATCACTGAAGATGATTTTCTTCGAAAATTGGTCATTTACTGTTGCCATTTCCTGCCACCATTCTGACCATTGACGACGCTTGAAATGGTCAAGAGGCTTTAGTTCTTGACTCAATTGCACCTTGTAAGCGTGTAAATGCAAGTCTTTATGCATAATGTTCATCAACGACAAGCGTGAGAGGTGCAATTGTTGGGCACGACGAAGAGTTGAGGTTGACGGCTCTTCAACCACACTATCGCGAACAGCAGCAATATTTTCTGCAGTACGATCTGTACGAGCATGCACTGGTGTTTTCACATCTCCTACAGACCCGGTTTGCTGAAATTTTGAACAATTTTTCCGATTGTAGGCACATTAAGACGATTAATTTGACCGAAAAAATCACGAAGTGCACGATATGCATTTTGATTTGAACGCCCGTTTTCATAATAAGCCTGAATAACTTTAACGCGTTGCTCTATTGTGTATCTTCCCACGATTCAAATTGAGTTAATCTGAAATTGAAAAATCTCAAATGAAATGTGGAAAAAAACTTGGAGTTTAGGTGTGGTTTACATTCAACATCGGCCCTTAAAATTTAACCACCCTTTATATTTGGAAAACCATTTATAAATACAATTGCAACAGACTCCCACACAAACTAACACAGGCCGCTTAGTAAAAATGTGTTTTGGCTTAAGCATCTGAATGATATGCGAATGGAGTTCGGTCTAAAGTTTGAAGAAAACATCACCGCTATAGACTGGCAAGATCGCTGTATGCAACTTCTTACCAAAATGGAAATAAAAGATCTCAACATGGCAAGGCAAAAGGCACAGTCAAGCGCGACGCGAGTTTATAAGCATTTAGACTACTCAAAAGGGGAATCATATCTATATTAAAGAAGATATGCGACTAGTTGACATTACGACAATTTTCAAAGCAAGATGTGGTTTACTGAAGCTAAATACAACTACGTATGGAAATGCTCAGAAAATATGCACCCTCTGCAATTTAAACGAGGCAGAAAATATTCGGCACTTCTTAGGAAGATGTCCGGTACTGAAGGAGATCAGAACGAGATACCTAACCGCAGCGGAGCTAAATGAAATAGAAGTAATGGATGCACTTAATGACCACAATTGGAAAAGACGAACTTGCTTTATATACTCAGCCTTACGCTATAGAGAATTTCTTATTCCAGAGTTACATTTTTGATTAATTTTTGAGCTGTGACAGGCAACATTGTTATTGCCATAAATTTAATATTTCTTCTTTATGCATTTATATATTTAAATGAATTAGTGTATGTTGTTATGTGTTTCGCGAATGTTTGTTTAACGCACAATCAATCGTTTTTCCCAAACGTCTGAAGTGACACACACAGAAAAAGAAGTGGTCGCCCTCGCGTGGTTCGCACCAGTGCAGCCATAAAAGCCTTTCGAGAGAGAACTCGCAGAAATTCCGTTAGAAAGCAGACAATTATGTCCAGGGAAATGAATGTATCGAACAGATCCATGTCAACACTAATTAGAGATGATCCCCACATGAAAGCCTTCCGTCGCTCAACTGGTCATATTTTGCAAACGAGCTTGAAGAAAATTAGACTCGACAGAAGCAGCCCGAAAAAGCTGTCAAAGACCATGAAAATATTCATTTCACCAATGAGAAAATGTTCACTGTTGAAGGACAAGCAAAACGACAAAGGTTATACTAAAACTTTTAAAGTAACAAAAAATGTTGTTCCAAGGGTCAGCGTGCCACCATCAAACGTCCGTAATGGTTTGGTGCGGAGTGTCTTGTAAAGGCGTTACATCTCCTCATTTCTGCGAAAAAGGGTTTAACCCTAGGACTTATACCCAACTTTTACTACGAACAAGTAGCAGTAGCAGATGGCGTGGTTGAATCGGATGTAGAAGACCCTGATTACACAATTGACAATGCCCAGCTAGATGAGGCTGATTACGAAGAATCTGACAATGAATCCGATGCTGCAGATGATTCTGAGGAGATTAATTTGCGTGCAGCTGAATTCGTAGCACGGGATGGTACCATATGGAGCTCACAGCCACGACTTGCACGCCAAACTAGGCAACAAAATATTTTGCAACAGCGAAGTGGGCCCGCAAGATCAACTACATACTATGATGTCAATAGTCAATACATATAAATGTTTTATGACTCCGGAAATGGTGGATATTATAGTACGCTGCACCAACAAAAAAGCAGAAGCTACATATGCGGAATTAAACGCAAAACGCAAAAGGATTTAGTAAACCGCTTTCATGGAACCGGTCGAAATATAACGATAGACAATTTTTTTACATCCCTAAATCTACTGGAAAGCTTGTCATCCATGAATTTGACGGCAGTTGGAAATCTGCGGAAAAATAAGCCCTACATACCAAAGGAGATGTTGGCACACAAAGATCGTGCAGAGATGTTAAGTACATTCGGTTTTAGATCCAACATATCCATATGCTCCTATGTGCCGAAAAAAACAAGGCAGTTATATTACTATCATCAAGATCACATTGGCGAAAGCGGCAAACCAGAAATGATCGAGTTTTATAACAAGACAAAAGGAGGAGTGGACTTGATGGACCAATTGCTTGGAGAATATACTTGCCAAAGCATTGCAAAGCGTTGGCCGTTGTCCCTATTCTTCAATATGATTGATTTGACGGCATTGGCAGCGTACATCATATATAATATTATGAGAATAATCCCAACATCAGATGCATCAATGCGAAGCGTAAGAGATTTCTTCGCCAGCTCGCCAAGGAACTGTCTATGCCCATAATTGAAGAGTGGTCGGTGTATCAGCAAGTGATGCGGAACTTCAACACAAAAATTGCAGTCGCGAGTTTCATAAGTACGGCCTTGCAAGGAAGTGCTGACAATAGGCCATCAATGTCTGCAGCTGCTGGTGCAAAACCAAAGAAACAGCAGGTTGGAAGCTGTTTTCTCTGCTACATCCATGACCAACACAGAAGACGAACGCGTAACATGTGCAGAATATGTCAGCGCCCAATATGCATACAGTATTCTTCAAATACATTTACATGTAATAATTGTGAAAGTAATGAAGACAATTGAATAATTTAAATTTGTTTGCATATTTAGTTACAGTTATTTTATAAAGAAAATAATAAATAAAAATGTTTTTCCTTCAAATAATGAGAAAAAAACGAGAAAAAAAGCTACTGGCCACACCTGAACCCGGGTATAAGAAGTCGTAGGTGTCAACTTTGAAAGCTTATATCTCATCAATGCATGGTCCAATCATCACAAATAAGACACGTATATTTACTTCGTTTTCCTAGATCAAAAATTTCAAGTCCTTATCTTTAGCGATTTAGGAGCTACATCACTCCAAAGTAGCTACTGGCCACACCTGTACTTGGGTTAAGACCGGGATAGAAGTGTTCCAGCAGAATGTCTTAGAAGGTGTGATGAAGTAGTTGCACGCTCTTCTCACTGGAGAGCGTTTGACCTTCCAGCAAGAATCCGCTCCACCAGTGGCTAAAAAACAATATTCCTGGACTATAGAACTCACACACAAAACAAATAAAAAATTGTCAAAACTGGTTAAAATATCGCCATTCTAATATTTTGTACGTAAATGTATGTTTGTATGTATTTTGTGCATAGTCAAGCCTTCAGCGCATATGTGGCCAAGCATATTGTTTGCCATATATTGTGTTGTCACTGTAGGAGTTCAAACGGACTCAAGATTCTGCTTTTGCTATTTTGCAGTTAACTCTTTTGACACCGATGTCAACGCTGCTGACAACGCTGACACATTTACTAACACCCGCTTAAAATATGAACTACAGCTGGAGCTGCATTGAAATTTTCGGGATGTCAACGCGCTTTCCTTTGGTTAAAATTGTTTCATATACACCCACACATACATACATACATACATACGTGTGCATACATTTTTTCACACGAAATCGTTTGACAAAAACCTGTAGAATTTGTCCATTTTGTTGACTGCATTCCTTACCAGCAGACGCTTTGCTTTGCGAGCGTTCATGCGGCAGAATTTTTGTCAACCGAAAAGTATTAACAACAAATTGTACTCGTACACATGAAACATTTACTTGAAAAGAAATAAATAAATAAATAAATTCTGCAAATATCTGCAATATTGCATGTGTATTTTGACAGCTCCAATCTTGCTTTGAAAGCATACGCACACACACACACTTCCAATCATATTTCCACTTTTTTAAGCAAGTTGGGAAGCGGAAGTGCGCCATGCTGCCACTATTACCAATGCAGTAGCCGTGTAATAGTGCACATATGTGCATGTGTGTGTGTGTGTATTAGCGTTTGTATGATATTTGAAGCTGACAAAGCGACTTTCACACATCTCATATTTCAGCAAAGGGCGCCAATGCCACCACAATTGCCAACAGCGCCGATGTATGCATGCACTGTGCTCGCTTTTCATTCCACATTCAGTTTTGCTGGCACACACACACACACACACTATAGTATAAAAGTGCAAAAAACATGCATGCCCATGCATGTGTGTGTGTGTGTTGTGTACTAGTATTTCATTTCATATTTTCGTGCTCTCTGGCAATATTTATTTCTCACTAAGCTCCGACGCAAAAAAAAAAACAAAGTGTCGCTCTATTTTCACCATTTCTGACTAAGTTTTTGTCACACACAGAGTGTTGGTGCTTTCGGTTGACTTTTATGCGAAGAACTACCGGCGAGTGAAATGGACATGACGGTGGTAATATGAGTATACAAATGGCAAGCACAGCATACGTATTGTAGTGTTGTTGTAGAAGAGTCAACACACTTTTTGTAAGGACAATTGCTGCAGTATTCGAATTCTCATTCACAATCAGTCAGCGTAAGCATTTTCGCGCTTTTTAATGCTTACGATAAAAAGTGAAAAGGAAAAACCTAAAAAACACACACATGCTTATACATAAACATATACACATACCACCTTTCAAGCAAAAAAAAAACAAAAGTTCGACGTGCTACCCTGAGTTTGAAGCATTTTTGCACTGCGAGCAAGAAAAGAAATTCAAAAACCAACGCAATTCTCGAGCCACCTCAAACTTGCACTTTATTATTCTAAAATTCAATACGCTATAAAACTGCGTACCCAGTTTTTCTTTTTTTAATTCTGACAAAAAAATTTTTCATTTTGATGCAAATTTAATTTTTTTTTTTTCAATTCGCAAAAAGTTTCTAACTTTGGATTTATACGATATTTGTACTAGTATGAAGAATTGGAGGACACATCTGCGTTCTCAAGACTTAGAAAATGCCTCTCCAAGGAACCCTGGTTTGCTCTGTGCAAAGACCGGATTGACCGGACCGGACCGGATGGCAGCTTGGCATAAACGGGGCAGTAAACACTTGAATATCTCATGCAAACATACTTCCCGGGATGCCAAAACTGAACGAACAATGTACAAAGTTCTAGCCCTTCTAGAAATCAGATAGATGATCTTGCAAGTGAGGTATGCATATTTAATTAGACACTCTGATTGACACTCTGACTCATTGATAATTTTTTTAATATTTGCAGTATAATTTCATACAGTCATTCGAATACAATTATCCAAATGTATATCTGTAAGCCGATTGCGGTATTTATTTTTAATAAATTTCATATTGGAAAAAGAAGATTCACACAAATAAGTTGAACTGAATAACGCTTTCACTTTCAACGCAACACGACATAAAACTGAATACTTATCTTTACTTACTAAAGTCCATATACATTTTGTATTTGAACCTAAAGATTTTAAAGTGAAGTCACTTTGAAAAGCAATCAGTTCCATTTCTGTCACAGCAATGTCTTCGCCAAAGTTGTTCATAACACAAGTTGCAAACTGTTGTATATCAATGTCCATGAAGGGTGAAACAACAAATTGCGTCACTAAAGCAATTTTGCTGAAATCCTTGAAACGATTTTTGAAGTTTTCCTTCAAGTTAGAAACTATTTCCATGTGATATTTACTGTCATAGGGCTCTAATAGATTTTTGGATATCTTTTCGGAAAGAATAGAAAAATGCTTAGTAGCGCGGTTTTTTAGGTTTTGTTCCCAAAATTCAAGTTTTGTAATAAATGCATTTATATCATAAATCATTTCCGCTAATTCTTTATCCCTGCCATGAAGCTGCAAGTTAAGCTCATTTAATTTCTCTGTAATGTCCACAAGAAAACCAAAATCTCTGAGCCAAGTCGAATTTTCCAGTTCAGGAATCGGTGCATCGCGTTCTTTGAAAAATTGGAGTATAGCAGGCAGGACATCATTGAAACGTTTAAGCACTCGTCCTCTGCTTAACCATCGCACTTCAGAGTGAAGAAGTAGCTCTCCGTATTGACAGTCAATTTCATCAGCCAAGGTTTTAAATAATCTTCTTTGTAACGCTTGAGCTCTAATCTTGTTCACAATTTTCACCACCAGTTTCATAACGTTGTTGAAGTTTAGAAAATTTACACATGATGCTTGCTGATGTATAATACAGTGGTAACTAAGAAATTGTGGAAAACTTTCATCCCCTTATCACAACCGTCAGTTGTCAGGCCTACCATTTTTGATATTGGAATTTTCTCAGAAGAGATGAGATTTTTTAAATGAGAAAACAGCTCTAGCCCAGTAGTATGTCCTTTGAGTGGAATAAACTTCAAAGGATCTTCTTTAATTGTAAAATCACTAAAAGCCATCCTGACAAATATGGCCATCTGTGAGGTGTCAACTACATCTGTTGATTCATCCAGTTGCAGTGAAAAATAAATACAGTTATCTAAGTCACTTCTTAACTGTAAAAAAATATCATTGCTCATTACTTCTACTCGCCTCATCACTGTATTAGCAGAAGGTTGCATAGATTTTATAGCAGACACTATTTCGTCTTTATTTCTAAAGTTGGCGAATAAAGAATCTGCAGCTTCCAAAAATGCTTGTTTTATGATTTCCCCGTCTTCATAAGGTTTTTTCTTTTGTGCAATTATCTGGGAAACACGATAAGATTCTTCAGTTGCAGCCTTATTTTTGTCACTTTGTTTTCAAAAATATTGACTGTTGTCCAATTAACTGGATTTTTGAATGTTTCAGTTTTTCTTTTCTGGTGGCAGAATTTAACGGGGATGCCTTCTCAAAATTCGAATGTACAGTTTTATGATGCCTCTCAATATTTCCTTTTTTAGGAACTGACACAGATGTATAACATAACAAACAAACAGTTTTGCCTTTAACTTCTGTGAAAAAGTATTGTTCTTCCCATTCCTAATGGAAATGGTACGTCTTCGCCTTCTTACTACTGCTTGCCATAATGTTTCGAACTCTAACCCAACCGCTGCACGCAGAACGTTGATAGTGTATTAAACTGAGCGCAATGTCGACGTGCATTGCGTATATATAAAGCCAAAAAATCTCGAACACGCTAATCGGTTCCAGCCGATCCTAGAACGGAGACGCGACTTCGCCTCGTGTTTGTCGGCGCGAAATCGCTTACCGCAGTGTTGCCGCTGTTTATCTATTTATTATGAAAATTTCTGAAAATTGCTAATACTGGTATGATTTTCAGACTTTTGGATTTTTTGCAACGTGAGCAGCGCGAGCTACCAGAATTGCCTTTGCGAGCTACCGGTAGCTCGCGATCGACGGGTTGACGACCACTGCCCTAACTCATGATGGAAGGTCAGAGTGGTCTTTATTCCCAAAGCGAGGAAACCGGGCCATAACAGTGCGAAATATTTCAGACTAATTAGATTCTTTTCGTTTTTACTTAAGATATTAGAAGACTGATTGATCTACACATCAAGAGCACTCTTACTACCGAGAAATTTAGCAATGCACAACTTGCTTGCCAGAAGGGTAAGCCTGTAGAAACCGCACTGCACGAAATTGTTGGAACAATAAAGAAATATCTTAAAAATAAAGAATTCACTATGGCGGTTTTCTGGATACCTAACGAGCGTTCAAAAATGTTGATGTGAAATCGATAAATTTGGCGTTGACGAGAATAGGTACGAACGGAAAGATTATTCGATGGATAGACAATAGATAGCATTAACAGAGTAGTTACCGTGAACTCAAGCATCACTAGTGTAGAAAAAACAGTTACCTGAGGAGCCTCACAGGGAGAGGAAATGAGGAAATAATTCTTATGAGCCCGCGAAAATGCGACTGCCTTCTAACTAATAATTCATTGCTTCCAAAGTATTCCCATGTGAGGCTGCATAAGAATTATTGAGAGCCTTAATTATTTCGCTGTTGTTTTTGTTAATTCCATGCTGGCCAAAGAGAGCGCGTTACTGTACAAGTGCTTTCTCCTACACTTTTGAAGGCAAACACACAGTGAGCAGTATTTTGCGCTGATTTTTCACTATTTCACTTTACGAATTTGAGTATAACTCGAAAAGTTACGGAAACACGACTATGAAACTTTGAGAGTTTAGTGAACATAGCCTCAGCTATTAACGAAAAGAAACGAGAAAAATATGTGAGATGAGGGGTTTTTAAAAAATGGAAAACAAAAAAAATTTCACTAAACAATGAAAAAAAATTTTGTAAAAAAAAAATTATTAAGAAAGAACAAAAAAAATGTGACACAAAGTGGTTTTCAAAAATGTAATAAAAATAAATAAATAATTTAACAAAACTATCAAAAAATTTTCAAAAAAATAATTATTGAAAAAACAACAAAAACAAATATCAAAGAAAACAATTTTAACAAAACTATAAAATTAAAAACACGTACATTCAATTTAAAAGAAATGTAATAGAAAAAAAAAGAATTTAACAAAACTATAAAAAAATTAAAAAAAAAAAATTATTGATAAAAACAAATATCAAAGAAAACAAATTTAACAAACCAATGAAATTAAATTCCTGCATTCCATGTTAAAAAAAAATTCTTGAAATAAACCGAAATTACTCCATTTTAAAAAACTATACCAAAATTTGTAACTTGTATCAACCTAAAAATTTTAAAATTTTCTCCAAATTGGTTCAGTTTACTTGAAATTATGCTCAAACCTACAAAAAAAAAAAAAACAACAATTCTCAGAAAGATTGCCGACAATATTCGAAATACGTTGATCACTTGAATGGAATCACTTATCGCATATGTATGGTATGTGTCGCTCTATCACATCATCACCGGCTTGGAATATTTCCATAAGCAACAAAATATTAGCTCTTCGGCTTCTAAAGTGTTGCCTTCTCAACTAAGCTCTCTCCTTGAAATCAATTAATGGCAGCTTACTATTCACCTCATACATTATTTAGTGTAATCACTGAGTGGTACATCGGAGTAAATGCACCAGAGTGTGCTCTTTTCGGCTGTGAGGCTCTTCGCACACATTGGTTGGTTGTTGCATCTCGCTCCCATTTTGCTCACGTTGCTACGACATAAAGTACGGGATTAAGTACAACAATGCATGCAGTTGGGAGTGTGATTCGACTATGGTCCATTTCACCAACTGAATGTGTCTCTTAAGCAAAAACAAAATCACATGTAATTACGAACTCTGTGCGTTACGAGGCAATGCGATTTAACCTTAATTCATTCACGTGCTCTCTGTTTGAGTTCAGCTTTACCGAATTTGATTTGGTTGGTTGGTTTTGTTGTTTTTTTGTTCTTTGCGAATATTTAACGCAAGCGTGTGTCATGATTATTTAATATTGAGTAGGAATTGCCAATTAACTTTACCATATTGAACGATTATTAAAAAGTGCTGCGCTTTAATTAAGTAATTTTATACTAATGAAAAGCTGGTGCACACTGTTCGAGGCTGACTGCGTCATTCTGTGGCCGGAGTGCTTAATTGGATAAATAAATTGATAAAAATATTAATATTATTTAATTATTTTATATTAATTTTAACATTTTCAATATTAAATTAAAAATTTTAAATTTAAATAAAAATTTTATTATTTTTAATATTAAATTAATATATAATAATTAAATAAATATATAAATACTGGAGTGCCTATTAGAGTTGTAATAGGCGAAAAATATTTTAGTTTCCATATTTTGATATATTTTATAATTTAAATTTTTAACCGATTTCGCGAAATGGCAGATTCTGCAGTTATAGGAGAACTCAAGTTTTCCAACTCTTTTTAAATTTTTCTTTTCTTATACGATTACTTATGTGACAAATTTTAAAAATTTTCCAGCTTAGCCTCGAATTTCAAATGTTTGGGATATTCATGCATACGTACATACATACACATGAATGTATGTACTTACAAGGTGAAGTCCAAAACAAACAAGACTGACGTCATAAAAATGTTTGTGATGGCACCATATTTTTAATGAGTTAGTGCGTTGGAAGTTACATCCCTAGCTGACTTCCAATGAAAGCTTGGTGACTTTTGGTTCAGTGGAAGCGAAGTTATTGCGTCTAAAGTGTCAGTATGTTCGTGTCATCGGTACAAAAATGAGTTTCGAACAAAGAGCAAATACCAAATTTTGTTTCAAAATCGGTAAAAGTTTACCGAAACATTTGAATTGATGAAAAAAGTTTATGGCGATGATTGTCTATCTTGCGCCAGAGTTCATGAGTGGTTTACACGTTTCAGAGATGGTTGTAAATGGCAATGAACATACGGGCCCCTCAAAATCACTAATCACCGAAATCTCCATCGAAATTGTGCGTAAATTTATCAAAAATGAACCTAAGTCATCGTTGAAATTTATCGAATCGGAGTTGAATATCTGAAAAAAAATCGATTTATCGCATTTTAACGTATCATTTGGGCTTATGAAAGGCCTACGCACGTTTCATCCGCACAAGTTGACTGAGCAATTTTTGCTCCGAATTCAACATTCGAAAGACCTTAGTAAAGAGGCGAGAAGAGACGAGAACTTTCTTTACAACATTGTAACTGGTGATGAAATGTGGTGTTTCCAACCTGAACCTGAAACTTAGCGTCAAAGTGCCGAATGGAAGGCCCCAGATGAACCCACACCGAAAAAATCGTGTTTTCAGAAGTCGATGCTCATTTGTTTTTACGATGCCAAGGAATTGTCCACAAAGAATTCGTGCCAACGGGCCAAGTCGTCAATGTAATTTCCTATCTTGGCGTTTTGAAGCGTTTGTTACATCACATTCGTCGAATTCGCCCTGAATATCGCGAAGGGGGAAGCTGCCGCTTATTGCATGATAATACACCATCTCTTTGATCCATTCTTGTGACTGATTTTTTGACTAGAAATCGCATTTTAACCATCAATCACTAACCGTATTCGCCTGATATGGCTCGCTGTGACTTGTACCTATTCGGAAAATTGCAATTGGCTATGAAAGGAAAACGTTTTGCGTCCGTAGAGGCTTTCCAAAAGGCTTGTACCGACATATTGAAGGACATTTTTGTTGAATGACCTGAAACACTTTTTCGAAAAGCTTTTAGAGCGCGCAAAACAGTGTATCGAGGCCGGAGGAGACTATTTTGAATAAATAAACTCGAAGTTATCAAAACAAAGCTACTGTCGCTTCTAGTTCAGCTCAGTCTTGTTTGTTTTGGACTTCACCTTGTATATATTAGGGTGCCTTATTAAAAAAAGTAGCGAGAATTCCATCGGAATTATACAATTTATTATGTTCTAAGACTTGCGCGAAAATATTATTTAAAAATATTTATAAAATTTACGTTAGCGAGCGAATTTCGAAACTACCTCCATGAACCGAGATTCTATAAATAAATTTAATGTTTAAAAATATTTTTCCCATGGAAAATCCTCAGTTGCTAGAAGAGTAATTTCTTAAAAAATTTTTTTGCATAAAAATTCTTATACAATTTTATTGACGGAATCTTTTTAATTTCCTTTAAAGCTACTCGACCTCCGAAGAAATCTGAGTAGATTTTGTGGTGCCAAAGAGCCAAGGTGCTCGTTTCTTAGCACATCAAAGGTCTCAAGCCTGATTCGACCGAAGGCCAGGCATATGCAGAGAAAGTGGTCCACTGCCTCATCCTCCTCTCCACATGCTGGACAGAGTGCACTGTCTGAGATGCCTCTGTTTTCCTTGTGCTTTGCCTATAGAAAATGGCCCGTCGTCAGTCCAACCAGCTGCATACAGTCCATTCTTCTTAATGACAGGAGAATCTGCGACAGTCGGTCGGACATGACAGGTAATATCAGTTTTGTACATCTACGAGAAACTTAAAATATAATAAACTAGCTTTAACCCGCGGCCCCGCTCGGAGTAGTTTTGAGGGATTTAAGATATGTATATAAAAGAATTACAAATAATAATTTCATAGAAAATAATTTTTATTAATAACCATAATATTACAATACCCGGCATCCGCTGCTATGCCTCGTTGAATAAAATCAAAACAACCAATAAGAAAAATATCAAGCAAAATTATTTTTTATTAATTTTCTATCTCAAACCGTTTTTGAACTTTGCATTTGAGTCATAGTTGAACAGCTTATGCGGATTATGAAGTCTAGAGTGTGCTATAAATAGTGGGAAATAGGTAAAACTTAAATTTTTTAGATTAAATCTAAGCAAATATTCGATTATTAGTGACGAATGAGAGTGGTGGCGCGGCCTGGGGGCTGTGGGAAGGGAGTTCCATCATAAAAACATGCCTATAACCTTCATTGGGTAAAAATATGAATGTACTATATAAACATTTTTACGTCATTTGGTGTTGTCGTTTCGTAGTGATGCGCGGACAACGTACAGACATTTACCTTTATAGTATAGATTCTATAATTCAGATGGAGAAAGAATACGATTTTTTCAATTTTTTGTTTTGTATTTTGAGTGCTGCACCCTAATGTAAATATATATGTATGTATAAATAGTATATGGGGCATATATGTGTGGAAATTAAATACAACTTTTGCTTTGGCAATGTTGATAAAGACGACGAAAATGGCAAAACTACCAGTAGCAGCCACAGAACTGACAACTCTTGGCTCTGACAGCCATCCAGAGTGCCAACGACTGGCAAACAAAAGGACGAAGCGTCACCTACTCAAAGCTCCTTTGTCTTGTTGCACACTCAGCTGCTGGTGCTGGTGCTTGTGCTGCTGCTGATGACACACTGACACCGAACAAAGAAACCGCCCAAGTTTACTGAAGCAAAGCCGCAAGCACGCAGCCACACCCATACAAACACAGCGAAAAGAAATAAATAAACTTTAAATTGCACACTGACACACATTTCGTTCGCAAAATGTTGTTATTGCTGTTGTTTTTGTGTCAATATTATTGTTTTGTGTATATGTTGTTGTTGTTATTTTTGTTATAGTATTCGCATTAAAATTTTTCGATTTAACTGACTGTGCACGTTCCCCACTTCCACTCCTTTCGCCTTCCGCCTTCAGCCCGCCTACGAGCATCTACCGCAAGTTATCCTTTCGTCTCATCTGCAACAACACTTTTCAGGCGCGGCCACCTTTGCTTCGTCTGCGCAATTCATTAAAATTAATTTAATTTATTTTAATTACCACCAGTAAACGCGTTGACTTTGTAGTATGACGAGCTAAAAGTTCGCTGTAGAATGTGACCAAACAAAAAAACAAAAACAAAAAATCAACGAGTAGCGCAACTAGGCAAGGCGCACAAACACACGTGCATATGTATGCGTACATACTCGTACATGTATAGAAGTTCTCGTGCTGCATAGCAGTAACCAGAAATAACAACAACTTAATTAAGGGCCGTGGTTGCAGAAGCAATTCAACCGCGACGTAATTGCGGCCCTGGAAAGTGGCAACGCAAAAAATGCAAACAGATACAAATTTTAAATGTTTAAGGAAGTATGTAAGTAAATAAGTGCGAGTAAATAAAATAATATGAACGGTAAGGGGAGTTCGGTGAACGAACTGCATTTTTCAAGCCAAATTCAACTATTTTTATTCTGTTTTTTGCAAAAATATTAACACGACTAACAACATTGGGGAAGGCTTTAGCAAAAGAGTATAGAATCTTTGAGACTACAGCAGCCACCCGCTAAACTCGCCAAAGGTGACATCGGAAAGGTCATAAAAATTGGAAAACAAGTGTAGGATTGCACTGGACAATTAAGCAAACAGACGTGCCCTTGCCCTTCAGAGGAAACTCGCACTGCATTGGTACAAAGATGTATTGAAAACACCCGAAGGCGTAGGAGAATTGGCCTCACAACAAAATTACCAGGTTGATGAGTGGTTTTTCATATATCTTCCTGACGAAAATGCATCTCTTCTGTCTGTACACAGAGATGAATCTAAAAAGAAGTTTTCAAATTAAGCACATTGCCCTTTTGTGAAACATTCAAGTAGCATTCAAGGTACTGTCACCTTTTGAGTTCAAGTCCTCAATAACTCAGGAGAGCAAAGGGAGAGGGGTGGAAGGCATTACAGATGCACAAATTTATACGTATCACATTTTTTCCGGGACATAAGAGTATATCCGGGAACGAGGTAGCAGATGCACTGGCTAGAAATGCTCTCTCCTCAAAGCCAGCACTACCCGAACTCTTCCTCTTCCGCAGGACAACGTAGTATTAAGGCAAAGCTCAGAGTTGAGGAGCTAAAGCTTAGAAACATAAGCGGCTGCCAAACTATGAGGCTAAGCCAGTCAAAGTTCTTACTCTACTGGCTAAATCAGAAGATATTTAAACATCTCTTACACATCTCTAAGTCAGGCAATGGCAAACCTCCGAGCGTATTTCTGCCATGAATGAGCTCCTCATAAAAAATCATTTGCCATTCAGAGGTGGCTTAAAACGGTAGTTTCCTCCATTTGTGGAACAACAGCAAGACACACGCCACAAATAGTAGGAGGAGATCGGCCAAACATCCCCAACGTGTGTAACAACCAATTATGCATTTATTTAGTATAGTGTTAGTGGGAGCATGCCCCTCATATCACTGGTTAGACGGCACCTTCGATGATGTTTGTAAAATGTTCGATCTTAACCTCCTCTGCGAAAAAAAAGAAGGAACAAACTGAGAAATCATACTGACTCCCTCACTGGTCATTTCAGATTGCACGATCATTTTCTCAGTCTCGGGATATGATCTAAAAAGACTATTGTGAATTCTCCGACCAATCTCCTGAAATACCACTGCACTTGCTTCTCGAAAGGTAAGCCAAAGTGAGAGGAAGAAATAAACATCTCAGCCTAGTACCCCCGGAAGAAAAGCTCGCACTCTTAGTCCAACTAAAACTTCATCCTAAGTATATTCAGGTATCTGGGTCTGGGTGAGGTATTGAGAAAAGTAGAGGGCACAAAAAAGCATAATATTCTAAGTACAAACCTCAATTTCCATTCATTTATTAAAAAAAATTATTATTATTAGCCACTGCGCTCTGCTAATGGGTTATTCGATATGTAAAGGCTTTTTAAAAATTTGAGTACTTTCTGGGGCTTATTGTTCCACAATTAATATGAAAGCGTTGAAATACGACCGAGATGGTGGAGCCTTTTCCTGCCAAGTGAAAGGCTTTCACAAAAAAATGTGTTCTGAATTTGCAGACAGATGATGATCCCAGAGAGACCAATTTTGTTTAAGTGATATCTCACGTTACAGCGGCCTGTAAAGTAGCTAGTTAAAAGTCTTAAGTCTAATTTGATGAGCGAAAGTAGTTTATCAAAAACTCTTCTCTCCGGCGTTGGGAATTGTTTCGTTTTCGACGGGTAGAGTTTTGCCAGTGATCAATGAATTTCTTCTCCTCGCACTTTCTAAGGAATTCGTTAATGCGGTCTTTCGTATGTCCACAGCAAGACTCAGGACCAATTAGGGGAGCCTTTTGTAACTAATTATACATTTCCTTTATATCCCTCATGTCGAGGGACCCAACATAATAATACTGTGTTGCAGTTCACTAATGTATTAAGAAGGTTCAGGTAGTCATTTGCCCTTTTTGAGGTAATTACAGTTCATAAAGGGGCCCTTAAAGCTGCCTGACTATCTGAAAGTATGTAACTGCGGGTTTCTTTCATTTTCTTAGAGAGACATTCTTTCCAACATATCTCGCAGACATGTATTTCTGCCTGGCAGACTGTTAAGTAAAAGCTCATTATAGCCGATTTTTTTAATTTAGGCCAATTGATCCCAGCCTCTGTTATATCATTATGAGATGTGCCATTATGTATGAGAAGGAGAAAATTTACCATAAAATTTATAAGTACAACTATTTTCAAACGGGTGCCACGGTTGGCCATGTAAACGTCAACCCGATTTTGCAGCATAGTTTCCGATAGTTTTGAATTAAGAATCAATTTACTTTTGCTTGATATGACCACCTTTAGCCTTGAATATAGACTTGAAACGGTCCAGAAACGAGTCGCAAGCTGCCCGAATGTGACTTACAGGTATTTTGGCCCACTCGCGGACAATGTCTTTTTTCAACGCTTCGAGACTGGTGAATCTTATAGTTCGGACCTTACTCTCAAAAATAGCCCAAAGATAATAATCCATTGGAAGATAATAATCCATCGGATTGTTGTCTTTTACCCATTATTAGTTCACTCGAGTTTTGTGAGACGGTGCCGAGTCTTGTTGAAACCTCCATGGTCTCCCAATGCAACCTCCAGAATACTTTCCCGATAATATTTCGTATTTACCTTGATGCCAGGCTCGATGAAAACGATTGGAGAGCGCCCATCTGCGGGTACTGCCTCCTAGTGGCCAATCGATGACTCCAATTCTCGTCTGAATGGCCGGTCAAATGGCCGGTCTTCCAAATTCTTTTCGTTTTGGGAGTTCACGACTTGCTCAATTTGAAAAATTTTCTCGTCAGAAAACACAATGTTGGGAAGTTGGCCGCCTTTGGCTTCGGCCAAGCGAAGCAACTCCTTCGCTCTCTTAAATCTGACTTATTGCTGCTTTGGTGTGAGCTCATGCGCCTTTTGGATCTTATAAGACTTGACTTTGAGATCATTATTCAGTATGGGGATTTCGTTCACGTCGCTTCTTCATTTTTTTAACCATTTCACGTGACGTTCAGTCTTTTGATGACCACCTTCATGACATTTCGCGATGCTACCAGTACTATTGTAACGAGTAATGGTGCGATAAACAAAAGCTTTGTTTACTTTAAGGTGCTGGAGCTCACGAGCAATCGCTGCTTGTGATTTTTCCAGCCAAATATAATGCAATCACACTATTACGTTTGAAATCTATTACTGATTTTCTTTTTTCGCGTTCACTCGCGGCAAAATGCTTCGGCGCGCTTGTAAACAATACTCTCGACTGTCATTTTGCCAACTAACAGCTGTTGCCCGTGCGTCTGCTGCGCGGGCGGTCTGAAGTTGGGTTTACTTCGAGTATACTTACTAGGGCGGGTCGATTTAAAAATTGCTCATTGCTCTGTGAAAATCGTATTCTAGGAATCAAAATAAGAATCTTTGCCGAAGGAGCCATACCTGTGAAACGAATTCTGATGTCCCCCAATTTGGGTCGAACGAAAAATTCCACTTTGACCCATTTAGAGTGCTCCAGTCGAGTCCAAATGTATGACCGACCCCTACTAACTTTGGACAATCATTTCAAAATATCACCATTTTTGGCCTTTACATGAGAAGAGAAACTATAAAGTTCGACCCAAATTGGGGGACATCAGAATTCGTTTTAGAGGCATGGTTCCTTCGGCAAAGTTTCTAATCGGATCCCAAGAATATGATTTTCACAGAGCAATGGGCGATTTTTTTGCCTCCCACAAATCGACCCGGCCTAATACTTAACCAGCACCAGAAACCTGCAATTTTTGCTTAAACTCTGAGCTTTATAAGGAAATATGTTGCGGCTAGACACGTCAAATGTTGTGAGATTGTCTTTAACCGAAACATGGATTCATATTAGAGGCTTGCCATGGATATTTTTAGTGCATCGCAAATTTCTTCCAAATTCTTTTCGCACCAAAATTCAGTTATCGTTCTTTGACCAATTGCGTCGTAAAAAAGTTTATTTTTTTTTGTAAGTGTCTTTAATCTCCGAACTGTACTTCTTCTATGTCTTTGTAAAAAGTGTTTATTAAAAACGAAATTTGAGCCAAAATTATAATTATTTTTTTTTTTTAATTTCCAAAATTGCTCGAAATAGTACGCGAAGTTTGCAGAAAAGAACGTATTTATTCATTACAAAAGGCCAAAGCGAGTTGATCGGCCCATTGTTGTTAATTTAATTTACGTTGAAAGTCAAGAAAATCATAACTCGAAAATATTCGATAAATTCCATTCATTGATTAGAATGGGTAATTTGGTGTTTTCAGTGCCTGTACGCAACACAAAAGCAGTTTTATGACAAAACGAGCTTTTACAATATTTGCACTTGCCTTAAATAAAAGCCTGAGGTTACAGAGCTCCTGCTGCTTTGATAAACTTCAACATTTGAGTATCTGAGTTTAATTTTTTATTTAATTTTTTTTTTCTGGTTTTTTTTTTTTTTTGACTCAAAAGTTGCTACAAAGTTTGAATTTTATATAATTTCATATACCACCAATTTCTCTAGCAGCAATTTTCATTTTCTGTACATAAAAATTGCAAAATCCCATACAGAAGGCAAGGCACTGCTTATACTTACAGTAGGTTCTGTTTTTATGCGGCTTTTTTTTATGCGGTTTTGAAATAGTGCGGTTTTTTTTTAAATTACAAAATGCATGTCGACCTATCGGGAATTGTACATATAAACAAGATTCTAAACCAGCTAAGCAAAAACTCATCACAGATTACATCAGAAATGCTAACCCTACAAGTATGGAAGATATATAAAGATATAATTTTCAAAGATACAATATTTTGTTTAAGCGATTTTATTTAATTATTTCAAATTCATGCGGTCTATGGAACGTATCTATAGTAATAATATGGGACTAGTGCCCTTTTTTATGCGATTATTTCAGATTTATGCGGTTTTAGCATTTGAAACGTATCTATAGTTTTACTATAGAACTAGTAGCTTTTTTTATGCTGTTTCTTGCGGAACGTATCTACCGCATAAAAACAGAACCTACTGTATTACGATGGAAGCATTTTGTGGCAGGCCAAGCGTATAAGTCTTTTTCTGCCACTACAGCTAGACGAAAATGTACACAAAAATATACTACACTTATATGAAAGCGTACTCACACATACAAGTAGAGTTGTGTTCGTAAATTCGTACAGCACCAGCTGCTGGTGGCTGCTTGACCAGTTCTATAGCGTTGGAAATTTCTTTAGAAACACCATAAAAAGTAAAAGCCAAGAGCCATAAAATCATTTCAGCTTAAGTTGAATACTCTCCTTGCACAAGCAAAATAAAGCATGTACGTATGTATGTGTGTGTGGGTGTGCAGGAATAAAAGTACATGCGTACATACATATGTTTATGCGCACGTACTCCTCATGTACTTGAACGTTTAGCACAGAGAACACCCACCCCCCACCTCCCCCCACACTCGCCCTCGTCCAGCACTCGCTTTGCGGTTAACTTATGGCCATGCAATATTCCGCTTGTTATTATTATTATTGTTATTGCTGTTGTACCACTTGTTGTTGTTGTTGTTGTAAATGCTTGCATACTTACATATGCACTCGTAGTACTTATTATGGCATGATATGAGTGCAGTTTGCAACATTTAATGCCCACAAAACCTAAATTGCAACGTAAACACCTTTAAAGGGAACCAACAACTCAGCGCAGCGCAACAAGGAAGTGATTCCTAGCACACACTCACACACAAACACACACACACACTGCCAAATGTATGTATGTATTTGTATGCGGGCATATGGCTGTTATGTAGTGCAAGTCAGCAAGCAATTTAAAGACAATTAGAATTGATTGTAATGGCTTGCGCGCATGAGCACCGCTAGCGGCTGGTTCTCACCACCAGCTTCCAAGCGTCCACCCACCTCCGACGCGTCGCAGCTGGCCAAGTCCAGCCAACTCCAACCAACTCTAACCAACAGCCAACAGCCAGTAGTCGTCAGCGATAGTCATATACATTCACACACACACGCACACATTGCATGTGAACAACATTAATAGCACTCTTCATAAGCACTAAAATAAAATGCAACAACAACATGAATAAGAATACAATCAACACAAGATCTACGAGCATACTCGAATAAACAACAGTAACAGCATCTGTAGTAACTTGGCTAACAAGGGCAACTGTTAATATAAGCAAAAATGTTGCAGCCAGTTTTCATTTAGACCATTTACGAGTACGCTTGGACTTGGACTACACACAATCCAAGTGTGGTAAGGGTATTCGCGTATGCTAGAGCTAAGAGCCACTAAAGAGTTGTGGTAATAAGAAGGAGCATTAATAGAGAAAATGAAAAGGTTTTCGAAAAAAAATGTCAGTTACGCATTGTGGCTATGAGAGAGATGAGTAAAGGTCGATAAAGAGTTTCAGAGATATGCAAACTTGTTTATTTGGTAGTAAAAACACCTTGTAATTGTATGACTCTGTGAGATTTCAGCACAGTTAATAATAAGACTGTCACACATAGACATTCAACTATCTTAGACTCCTACACGGATATACCCAGTGACTGTGATTATCACCCTCCCTTTCTTTGCTTCGAAAGGAATTTCCTAATGAAAATCCCTTCTAGACTGGAATGGCTTGAAGAAGATCCAACACGCAACACACCCGTTAAGATCTACATGGAGGGATCTAAAATGGACACCGGTGTAGGATTAGGGTTATTTTGCGAAGAGCTTTCTATTAGTGAATGCTTAAAACTACCGGATCACTGTAGTGTTTTTCAAGCGGAAATAAACGCTATTCATGAAGCCTTAAAATGGTTAAAGATAAACAGAATATCATCAACGGATATCTGCATTCTATCAGACATCCAAGCTGCCCTACGAGCCCTGGATGCATTCGAAGCAACATCAAGGAGTGTCTTACGTTGTCGCCAATCTCTAATGAGATGGCCAAGCAATATCGTATAATTTTATGCTGGGTTCCAGGTCACAGAGATATACCAGGGAACTGTAGGGCAGAGCAACTTGTAAGAGAAGGTACTTGTTTGCCAGACATAAGTAATTTTATGGAGATACCTCTCGCAACTTGTAAGCTTCTCATTAAGAACGCACTAATCAGTTCTGCAAATCAAAAATGGATTGGCATTAACACATGTGAAATTGCTAGGCAAACATGGCCAAGGCTAAATTGACGTCTGTCCAAGAGTGTTATAAAACTGAGTATACTTCAAATCAGAACCTTAGTAGGGGCCCTCACAGGACATTGTGTCATAGGAAATCTTGCAAGGAGATTAGGCGCTTACACGCTGCAGAAATGAGGAGGAGTTGGAAACAATTCAACACCTTTTTTGCACATGCCCAGCTCTAGCCAGAAGCAGGAACCGTTTTTTCAAATCCTACTTCTTAACGAATATAGATAATCTATATATTTTAGGTATCAACAACCTTTTACGCTTTGTCAAAAGCTCAGGATGGTTTAATATGGAGAGGGAAATGTAGCTCAGCCCCCGCGGCTCACAATGGACCCATTTCGTGGTCTAAGAGGCTTCGTTGTCTCAATGTGCGATGCGGCCTAATAATAGGTAGAGTCTTGGCCCAAACTGATAATCACATCCGGCTAATTTGAGGGCAGGGGTATAACTGGGAACGAAGAACGGACGCATTGACAAGAGAAGCTGCGGCCTCGTCATTAATAGGTACCGAACCCTTCCTTACTATGGAACAACAACCAGCAAGAAGAAGGTTAGGTATAAAGAACTAAGGCTAAGGGAACTTATCTGACACTAAACTATGAGCGCAACGCCAGGCGAAATTTTTACTGGGGTGGTCTAAATCTAAATATGCAGGCACGCCCAGAGGATGGGTATGCAAACACATGACTTCTACAAAAGCTGTCTAGATGAGGAATAAGAAGAAACGATCTCGCACCTTCTGTGCCACTATTCTGCTCTATCCAGACGTAGACTCACCATTTTAGGTAGACAATCCTTTAATGAATTGGAAAATCTCAGATCTGCGGAAATCGGGGTTCTTTCAAATTTTTGAAAAGTACACACTGTTTTTAAAAGAGATAAGGACAAGTTCCCCACACGGCATCACAATGCGCTATGAACCTTAGTTTGCCTCACGGGATCACCGCTTCAACCTAACCTTCATAAATATTGCCTTTTTGGCCACTATGAAAATTCTCTCTATTACCCAAGAACCAGACTATCAAATTCCTTTGCAAAATTGATTGCTGTGATGTAGCTTTAGGCCTTTCGTCAAATAGCGGTTTTGGATTACAGGCAAGAAGGCAGGTTACCAAAATCTGTAATATCAGGAGAATCAATAAGCCGATCAAAATAACTGCTACATCAAATAAAAAGAAATTAAACTTTCTATCGCACGCAAGTATCTTATTTTTTAATGAAAGTCAAAGGGTTTTTGAGATATTTACAAATTAAAAAAAAATTTGCAAAAATATGTAAATTCGCGTATTATTTTGAAAGAAGTAAGAACGAGTTTTTTGAAAGTATTAGATGCGCAACTAAGTTCTCTTTATTCTGAAAAAATGGTTACAAGTGAATCATTGAAAGTATGGCCCATCGCTGCTACTACATACTTCTTCTTCTTTCTAAGATGGTCGCTGTAATCGAATGGTTTGGTGCGTAACTACTATTCTCAACAATTCGGTAGTGCCTCGGCTCGAAACCTCGCGCATGAAACATCAAATGGCAGAAAAGTTGTCGGTCGCCCTTCGGTAGGCAATGGCAAACCTCCGGGTATATTTCTGCCATGAAAAATCTCCTCATCAAAAAGCATCTATCGAAAACATCAAGACGAACTCCACGAATAAAAGGAGAAGCTGGTTGGTTGAACTGGTGATTCACAAGGAATCCATTTAGCGCTTCCGTACCATTTTGTGGGTACATCCTCGCTACCAACAAGTTAAACGGTTATTTCTTCACAACTATATTCATATGAGGTTTCATAAGGTTGTTTACGACTATATCGGCCAGCTTTTCGAGGTTTTCAAAAAGCGGTTTGCCTGAATACTGATTTTGCAAGAATGTTATTCACGGCATATCCCCGTCTTTACAGTTCAACAAAGTTACACGCGCCAATTAATATTCTTATTATTAATATATCTAGAAAGAATTTGAGCTATAAGCAAAAATAGTCGCAGAAATAAATATATGATAAATATATTATCGCACGAGCAGTAATTTACTAAATGAATCTGTGGAGGATCTCAGTAGCTCATCTTTGTCCCGTTCATACCTTTACGGGTAAGTAAGACGCCACATATTTTGTAGGAAGAAGTCGAAAACTAAGAACTAAGATAAGAAATAATTTAACTAATATGGTTTTGTTTCCAGAGGTTCAATAGTTTTTAGTTTAGCAGTGTTTTGAGAATTCTGTACAAAATCATTTTCAGCCAGGTCTCAAGTGGATTGCATTTATACAGATTTTTCAAAACCGTTCGATAAAGTTTCTCATAATAAAATATATAATTTATAATCTTAGATTACATTAGATAAGATTAGATTAGATTAGATTAGATTAGATTAGATTAGATTAGATTAGATTAGATTAGATTAGATTAGATTAGATTAGATTAGATTAGATTAGATTAGACTAGATTAGATTAGATTTGTGGGGGTTGAACAAGACCAAGCACTCAGTCAGGAGATGGAGAAATTAGTTTGAGGTCACTCTTCCTCAAATCTTTTGGACTCATTGATGAATCCTAAGAGGTCCGGAAGAGGAAGATTATGAATTTTCTCTATACTCAGTACATCGCCACCCAATATCCTAAACCTGATTCTGAAAAACGCCGGACAGCTACAGAAAAAATGCTCTGCAGTGTCGTTATCCTCAAGACAGGATAGGCAAGTCGGGCTGTCGACGACCCCCATGGCAGCCATATGCTGACCAAAGGCGTTATGCCCTGTGATAACACCCACCAGTACTTTCAGATCCTTTCTGTTGAGTGTTAGGAGAAAGATCGTTATTTTCCTGTTTGATTCTTTCACAAAGCACTTGGCTACTCTGCACACAAGTTCAACCCAGACCAACGTCCTCTATGGGTAGACCTCATGAAGTCGTCAGTCTATAGTTGAATCGATGCAGAATTGACACCTAGAAAGAGTTCGGGGCCTAGTGCATATTTTCAGAGTCTTTATTAGCCAGTTTATCAGCTAACTCGTTCCCTGTAATACCACAATGTCCAGGCATCCAGATAAGACTAAGTTTGTTATGTTTTGCAACACTGTTCACTTTTGTCTTACATTCAGCGACTAACTTCGAAGAGCAGCGTGGGTTAACAAGGGCTTTCAGTGCAACTTGACTGTCACTACAAAAAAAAATCTTGCTGAATTGCGCTCTCATTGAGTTTCCCTACAATAGTTGAAATCTTACCTAAGCAATCTTCTACTTTTTTACTTTTTTCGGAACCTTTTACTGCCTTTTTAGGAGTTTCACAAGGAAGTATTTGGCGTCCCGTACTTTTCGTTAATAAATTTTTCCACATTTCTATTATACGCTGGCGACTTAAAAACATTCTCTGGTATAAATAAATCAAACTATGCGGCAAACCTTCAAGCAGAGATAGATAAATTGATTCTTCGGAGTCAAAAGTATCGCTTCTTACTAAATATGCAATGTGGGTGTGCAAACACATGACTTTTGCAGAAGTTGTCTGGACGAGGAAGAGGAAGAGGCGATCTCGTACTTTCTGTGCATAATTCTGCTCTGTCTAGGTTTACTATTTTAATTAGATAATTTTTTAATGAATTGGAAGATCTCAGTTCTACATAAATAAGCGATATTTAACAATTTAAAAAAAAACATTGGTTTTAGAAGAGATAGGGACGCGGCATCGCAATGGGCTATGAGCTTGAGTGTGTCCCACGGACAACTGCTTCCATCTAATCTACTAAATATTACAAAAATGCTGTTATATTACTTTTTCAAAAGTTCGCAATAAAATATTAAATTCCGAGCACCCACGGTCCACACGTGGTCTGAAGGATTTCGCGACCTTACAAGTTTGTGTACTTGCCCAACGCTCGCTGAGTTGGCGCGATGCCCATCTTTCCAAGAGCAGACCGCAGGTAGGCAGGGGGATCCCAATTCTCTTCCTTCGTGGGGAAATCACCTCACATGTCCCTTGTCTGACCAGCTCATCCGCCTCACAGTTTCCCGCAATGTCACTGTAATCAGGAACCCAGACGAGACTTATGTCAAAGAATTCGGACGCAGTCGAGAGTTAGTTCAAGCATCCCTTGACCAGTTTCGAGTGCACAGTCACCGACCCGAGGCCCCTTTTTGCCGCTTGGCTGTCGGAGTAAATATTTACTTTCTTGACTGTTAGTACGCATGTGAGCAGCCAATCAGCGCCCTCCTTGATTGCGGCTACCTCTGCCTGGAACACACTGCAGTGCTCCGGTCCCCTGAATACGCTAAAACTACTTTTTTCCTTTTTTTGTTCGATCTAGACTTCAATATACACTTACTTGGAGACCTCATTCCCAGTTTTCTATAGGCAGACTTGAGCGGGCGCAAAAGGTGTTCGTGAAATTTGTTTTCCCTTCTTTGAATTTTGCTGATCCTCTCCTTCATACAATTCACGTTTGCTTCTTCCTAGTCTCCAACCTCTTGAAACGAGAATAAATATTCTTTCGCTTTCTCTCATTTTCAATATAATTAATGGGACTGTCGGATATCTATCTTTGTTATGAAATAACAATTTCCTTGTACCACCAATAGAACTCCACGTAATTTCAAACCCTTCTATCCAGATAAAGCCGCTACTAATTGTGCAAGGAATGCTCCCTTAGTGCGTGCACTCTGCGAATTCAACGAGATATGGGATTCTGTCTGCCTTGATTTCTCATTATTCAAAGATTATTTTCTCTCTTTGTTATATTCTGCCTTTTGAAACTGCCTGTTAATTTATTATCAAGGCGCAGTCATTAAAGTTGATGGCACTAGACCACCAACAATGTTTTGTACGTTTGATTGTCACAGCAAAGTATTGGCAAAGTAGAAAACAAATAATGAATTCGCCTTGTCTTGTTCTGTGCTGACAGACACATTGACACGGTGAAAGAAAAAACAGAAATCAGCTGATTGGTCGATACCACCTATAATAGATTCGCCTTGCTTATTATAAATTTTTTTTTTTTGCATAATCTACTTTGATTGTAAATTCTTGCTTTAAGTTAAGTAGTCAGTGAGAACTTTGTTCATTGACTTATTCAATAAATAAAAAAGTATTCACTTTTATCAAAGGATGTGCTGTTTTTGCCAACCAGATACGTAAATCCAAATTTTATGCTTAAAAAAAATATAAAAAATATTTTAACTCTTTAAAGAAGGCGGCCACCGTAGCCGAATGAGTTGGTGCGTGACTACCATTCGAAATTCAGAGAGAGAACGTCGGTTCGAATCTCGGTGAAAGATCCACAATTAAGAAAAAGGTTTTTTCTAATAGCGGTCGCCCCTCAGCAGGCAATGGCAAACCTCCGAGTGTATTTCTGCCATGAAAAAGCTCCTCATAAAAAACTACATATCTGCCGTTCGGAGTCGGCTCGAAACTGTAGGTCCCTCCATATGTGGAACAACATCAAGACGCACACCACAAATAGGAGGAGGAGCTACACCCAAAAAGGGTGTAAGCGCCAATTATATATATATACATATAAATATATATGTAGAATGAGCCGTAAGCCCTGGCAGCTAGTGCTCCTTTTATTGTAAAATAATAATTTATTATTATTTTCCATATATTAAATAAATAAATAAATATATATGTAGAATTTTAAGAAACAATTTGTGTACGCAGTTTAGTTGTCCATTAAAATTTAATGGGTTAACGTGCAAGTTTGAAGTTGCTAAAAAAACCCATTGATGTGATATAATTTTTTTCCTTGAGGGTGTTGCGTATTTTGCTTCACAAATGCAAAACAATTTGTTTGTTGTAATGAGAACTTGTTGAATATTTGTATAAAGTGTGAAATTCGAATTTAGATGATTTTTGTTAGAGTTTTATAAAAAAAAATGAATGTTCAAAAAAAAACGAGAAAAATGACCAAAACTGGTGAAAATGTGTCATAGATTTTTGTGGATTTTAAAAGCTTCCACTCTTTATTGGGTATTTGTCGGAGCTCATAGGAGTAGGAGGGGCACGCATCTTGATGTTCTTCCACAAATGGAGGGACCTATGGTTTTATGCCACCACCGAATGTACATGAGGAGCTTTTTCATGGCAGAAGTACTTTCCGAGATTTGCCATTGCGTGCCGAGGGGCGACCGCTTTTAGAAAAACCTTTTCTATCGTTTGGTGCTTCATGACCGGGGCTTTGAGTCCGGCAACTACCGAATGGTAGTCAACGCATTCGGCTACGGCGGTCATATACTTGTATACTAAATCTTAAATAAGCATTTGCTATCTGTTTTAGAGTGCTTGAGAAAAGTGTTCTTCTATACCACAACACAATTCTATATTGATGGAGTGCATAACAGAGAAGTTGATACGTTAGATCTTTCTCGCCATTATTCGTGCACCTTCGCCTGCTCATGCTTTGCGCCTGTTTCTTTACATGGTAGTGATCTGTAAGGGGTCCGATAACTGCATATCTGTATTCCCAGTTCAGGTAGTGTCAACCTCGTTTTCGTTTCCGGTATCATCGGGAGCCTATTTGGCTTGAGATTCCACTAAAAACTGTGCTTGAGTGCCATCTTTCACCAGCTTGCCTAGAGGAAAATTCTCTTTGTATTAGGCAGTTTATAGCTGATATATGGCACAGCAATGCGTTCTTTTCCAGGAGTAAGCTCATCTGCAATCCAGTCCTATGATCTATTATCTTCAGCCCTATTATCTTCCCAAAACCAAGCAACGGCAAACTTCTGAGTTCCCTTCACCCAATAAAACCCTTTTCGCTTATTTGAATTATCAATTTGAAAGCAGTTCTCATCTCATTAAAAAATATTTTTCATCCAATAATTTTGCCAGCCTTAATGCTGCTCCTCCATTCAACTTAATTGCTCTTTAATTAGGCAACTCATCCAGAAACATCCCCGCACTGTGCTACCCTGCGTATAACCAGTTAAGCAGCCAGCAAGCAAAGCACCTCTTCTCCAAATCTCTAATATTTACTAGTTTGTACTCCACTCGCTTGCGTGTAAAATGGCAAGCACACATACATACATACACACAGTTGTTTACGGCAAGCTTGTTAACATTAAATAAAGTTATTTTTACTTAAACTGACATTTATATGCGTGAAATTATTATTATTGCTTGTTCATGTCCAGGCCATAACAAGTTTAACGTTCACTCGGCCGTCATGCCTTCCTTCCTTCCAATTCTAAACATTGCTAAGAGTACTGCCAACTTCTGGATGACCAGGGTACTCGTATGTTGTGCCATTTACCACAACGTCGTCCAAACAAAAAGTGCTGCCAACTTTTGGTCTCCCTTGCATAGGCAAATACAACAGCTACGTCATCGAGTGTACCGTAGTGAATTGTAAAGGCCGGCCGGCCGTCTCGCCGTATGGTCTGTGGCAGATTATTATCGCGTAGGGAAGTGCGTAATTTTGTTGGCAACTAGCTGATGCCAACATGTAATGTATAACTATAGTATGTATGTATGTATGTGTGAATATAAGTGCGCGTGGTGGCATCTTGCGGAAGAGATCAGGAAGAATAGACTAAGTCGTTGTGTTGATACTCATTTCTGTTATGGTTTCGCATATGCACTGGGCTTGCCTTGGCTTTCATGTTATTGCCTCACACTTATGGTGTAGGCATTTTTGTTGTCCCTTTATGGCTGTTGTTATTTGGCTGGTGGCTATTGTATGATAATAAAAGTTAAGTCTCATCTTTTGCTTAAATCGTTGTGTACTAGCAGTGATTCCACGATGAGATGTGTGCACTTTAGGGGTATGACTTGTGTCGAATGAAGAGATATTGCAAATGAATGAAGAGAAATTACAAAAAAAAATTATATAGTATGCATATCTCCAGAAAAATGCAACGAGCAAATGGTTTATTAATATCGATTACAGCAATAATATTTTGGTCGATGTTAGTCCCGATCTAATGAATACAATTCTACCATTTTTGGATCTTAGTAAAGCGCAGCAGTTTCTTTCACATGTTGCCTGATGCCTGTAGTGCGATTCACTAACTTTTAACTATTCGTCAATTGTTATTTTTGTCTGGAGTATTTTGCTATTCAAAAACTTATGCTGACTAACATTAAACAGCTGTGTTCTTCTGTTATTCAAACTGATAAAGAGTAGCATCTTTGTCAAATTAAATGCCAAAATGAACGAAGAAGGCAAAGAAGAATATCAAAAAGACATAGAAGCCAAGCTGTTAAATTCAATTTTGAGTGTTTCTTCAATCAAAATCACCTGATCTTTCCAACGCAGAGTAGGCCTTCCTCTTCCTCTGCTACCACCAGCTGGTACCGCATCGAATACTTTCAGAGCCGAAGCGTTTGTATCCATTCGGACGACATGACCCGGCCAACGTAGCCGCTGGATCTTTATTCGCTGCACTATGTATATTTCGTAGTAAAGCTCATACAGCTCATCGTTCCATCGCCTGCGATATTCGCCGTTGCCAACGTGCAAGACCTAAAAAACGTGCGCAGAATCTTTCTCTCAAACACTCAAAGCGTCGCTTTATTGGATGTTGTCATCGTCCACGCTTCTACGCCATACGATTGGATATCTTTCACAGCTTCTAAAAAAGTTGCGTCACAGCCGAGTAACTGAAGCAAACATTTATTTTGCACTTGCCGCTCCACTTGAACCAAAGGAAAGCTCACCTTTGCGCAAAATATGGAAGGGTTGAAAGTATCTGCATGCTACGGCTAACGGAAGACTGGCATATGCACCTTCCTCATTACTTAATCACGGGTAGTTCAGAACATCAACTTGCAAAAAATCGCAGTGCAGCTAGAACCTAGTAGTAAAGGGTGATAAGATTGGCGGTACTTTTTCGAATAAGGTTTTTTTGACAGATCACGCGTGACTACTGTCAAACTAAGTAATAGTATTTTTTTTTTCAGTCTTCATTGATATTTCATTATGGAAAGACTTACGCTCAACAACGTAGACAAATCGTAGAATTCTATTACGAAAATCGACGATGTATGAAAAATGTTCATCGCGCGCTCAGGCCAACTTATGGTGTTCAGCGATGAGGTCCGTTTTTAGCTTAGGGGCTACGTCAATAAGCAAATTGCCGTATTTGGGCTGAAGAGCAACGCAAGGCCTTTTAAGAACAGTCATTACATCTATAAAAACAACCGTTTGGTGCGGTCTATGGGCTTATGGGATGTAGGAATCATCGGCCCATATTTCTTCAAAGACGGGGTAACAGTGAATGCTAAACGACTTTTTGATGCCGGAAATTTAAGCCCGTAGTCTACACAACATTTGGTTCCGACAAGACAATGTCTTTACTGCGTCGTCGATTCGGTGAGCAATTTAACTCTCGTCTCGGACCAATAGATTGGCCACGAAGATCGGGCGATATCACACCTGTGTGTTTTTTTTATTTGCAGAGATGTGTAAAGTCCAAATGATTTGTGGATAAACCAGCGTCGATTGAGGTAATGAAGGCCAATATTGCTAAATTTATTCACGAGATACCGACCGAAGTCCACCAGCGAGTCATTCAAATTGATGTTTACGGATGGCCGAATTGCAGCACAGTTACGGCCAACATTTGAAAGGGATTATCTCTAAAAAAGTACATGTCATGAATGGCTCTACACAAAAATAATTAAGATTGTCCAATCAATTTGAATTTTCGTTGTTTTATTTCAATTTAAAATCCAATATCTCTAAATTGAACACCCTTTAATGTACAATTTTTGCTTTTATGTTAGGGGTTTGAAGTAGGGGTTAAAAATGGTAGGTATTTATTTATTTATTTATTTATTTATTAGAAATATAATTATAAATAACTATATTACATTACGAAAGGCACTAGTAACTAGGACTATCGGCCTGCTATGTAGGTAAATAATTAAAAATAATAATAACTAGTACCTAAAAGGTCATACCCCTAAAATAGGTATTCATATATACACACATACACATACACATATGAATGGCGTTTGCCATTGTGCGTATAGACGGCACACAAAACTGTGACTTAACAACTACGTAAATTAATTTTTATGCATGTCCTGTAGGCGATCGGCCCACTCTTCGCCCACTTATATGGTTGGTAAGTACCCAGTAAGAAAACCTACTGGTACCAAAGCGAATATATAGCCATGACTAGTTTGGTTTCTTTCACTTTTTCAAACAACAAGCAACAACAGAGTGTTATAAATCAATATTCGCGGCGATGTCGAGTGCCCTTCGTCCATTCGGAAATAATTCGCTTGCATGCCAGTGAGTTTCTGGGAGAGGAGGCTGAGGTCTTCGCCGAAATCCATACAATGCCTCTTTGGTGCAAGATCAATTGACTCATGACGTCGTGTAGGACGATGGCGAAGAAAAGGGGCGACAAGGGACAACCTTGCCTTATGCCTACGTTGCTGGTGAATGGCTCGCTGCTATTGCCATTGTGAAGCAGTGCCAGTACGAAGTTCTCTTAAAGGGTTCTAATGAGATGAATTATCTTAGCGCGAACTCCCTTTCTACTCAACGCCAGCCATATTGCGTCTCGTTTGATTGTGTCGAATGTCTACTTAAAGTCAACGAACAGCACGTAAAGCAGGGAGCGCCACTTAACAGATAAATAAATAAATAATAACAACCTGCTCCAGTCTAGCGAAAATCAAGGATGCAATTAAGAATCTGACGGTCAACGAAGCGGCGGGCGCAGATGGTATGCAGCTAGAACTATTTGATCGACGACCCGCATATTTCAGCGGAAGTTCTTCATATACATTCGACGGAATTACTTGACTGAAGAAAAAATAAAGCATGCTGACTATAGCTTTGTTTTTCACAAACGGTATACTGATATATATTTTCAATACTTCTATCAGTTCTTGCCTCTTTTGTTCCAATCCAGAAGTCATAATTTCTTGTAGTTTGTATTGTTTTAAAGTGCGAAAGTGTCATAAAAACTTATAGAGAATGATCTATTTAGAGGTATCGGATTTTAAATTGAAATCAAACAACGAATATTCAAACTCATTGGGCAATCTTTACTATTTTTTGTAGAACCATTCATAACATTTATTTTTTAAAGATAATCCCTTTCAAATGCCGGCCGCAACCAAGCCTTAATTTGGCCCTCCGCTGGTTTATCCACAGAGTATTTAGACATTACCCCCACAAATAAAAGTCCAAAGGTGGGATACCACACGATCGTCGTGGACAATCCACTGATCTGAAACGAGAGATAAATTGCTCGCCGAAAGCACGATATAATAAGTCCATTGTTTCACAGGCTGTATGGCAAGTAGCGCCATCTAGTTGAAGCGAAATGTTGTGAAGATTACGGGCTTTAATTCCCATCATCAAAAAGGAGTTTATCAGGGCGTGATAGCGTTCGGACTTCACTGTTACAGCGACGTCAGCACCGTTTTTGAAGAAATATGGGCAGATGATTCCACCAGCTCATAGACCGCACCAAAGATTGTTTTTAATGGATGTAATGGCTGTTCTTAAATAGCTTCGAGTTACTCTTCAGCTCAAATACGGTATTTTTGCTTATTGCGGTAGCCATCAAGACGAAAACGTACGGTTATGTACACCATAAGTTGGCATGCGCGCAAGTCTTTCAAATGTAAGAAATTATGTATTTAGTTTGACAATAGTCACGGATGATCTGTCGCCCTACAATCTGATCACACTATATTATTAAATCGTCCCTTATAACTCCGCATGAGTATTTGGCCGAGCTCCTCCTCCCATTTGTGGTTTTTTCACAATATGGGTTGAGTCATGGATAGCCAAGCAGCGGCCAGAATTTTGGAGAAACGGCATCCGGAAATTTCCCGAAAGATGGGCGAAAGTTGTAGCTAGCGATGGCCAATACTTCGAATAAAATATTTTGTACCGTTTTTTCACAATAAAGCCCCAAATCTTCGAAAAAAACCTTTAAAACTAATTCAACCTCCCAATACCGTAGGTCGGTTTTATGCCGGCATTGAACGGCAGATGATTTTTTATGAGTTGGTAGTTATAGGGGCCGGCTGCCGACGGGCGGACGCTCTTAAACAAAATGTTTCTATCATTTGGTGTTTCATGCCCTGGGTTTCGAATCTGGACACCACCGAATTGGAGTCACTCATCACCACATTCGGCTGCGGTGGTTAGAATAACTTACTTTTATTTTATATATTTCCAAGAACACTCGTTATCTTCCAGTCGAGTCGTATCAGACCCTTACTCTGCCATTAATCGTAGTCATCATATAGGGTGGGCCATGTAAAATTTGCTTTTTGAATCGGCTATAAAAAAGACTAATCAATATTTTTGCGAACTTTTTTTTTATTTTGAAGATTGAACATTGTCATTTATGAATGCAAAATAATATCGTTCAAATGACTGCCACGACTAGCTTTACAGTAGGCCATTCGATCAACCCAATTTTTAAGCACATTTTCGATTGTTTGGGCTCCAATTTCATGAATGGCAACTTCGATTTCGTGTTTTAAAGCATCAATCGCCTCTGGATGGTTCGCATAGCATTTGTTCTTAACGGCTCCCCACAAAAAACAGTCCAACGGGCTTAAATCACAGCTCCGAGGCGGCCAATTGATATCGGAAGTCCGGCTGATTATTCGGTTTTCAAAAACGGTAGCCAAAAGTTCGAGTGTAACTTTGGCAGTGTGACAAGTTGCACCGTCCTATTGAAACCAAATGTCCTCCATGTCATCCTCTTCAATTTTTGAAAGCAACTCGTTGAGCATGTCACGGTAACGCTCGCCATTTACTGTAACCGCGTAAGAAGAAGAAGACTCACCACTTTGGAAATAGATTTTCAATATTTCCCAATTTTGTTCAAGCGTATAGCGTCCCATTTCGTAAATGTCAAACCTTTAAGTAAATTATGAACAAATTTGACTTGTCATTTGTGTTACCATTCTCAAAAAAAATAGGTGGTTCAAAAAGCAAACGCTGTATGGTCCACCCTGTACAATATGACAGTCGTGGTGCTCGTTTATACTTTTCTCATTTTGGCACTGCCATACTCTGAAGAGAGATGTCGCTACTCGCAAAATTAGTACAGAAAATTCTTCGTAAATGGCGAAATCATACTCAAATTTTTTTCACTAGCTCAGGTTTTTCCTGCAGGGTACTTAGATGCAATATGTATGTGTGGGAACAGACACATACATACATACGTGCATATGTATGTACACTCATATATTCATGGAGGATTCTTAAATTGTTGTCATTTGGTGGAATGAAAGCAGGTGGAAACTGGAGTTATGAATATTTGAACGATTAAACGTGATCAGAAACTAAATTGGTTCAGCTTCTACTCGGATTCATATAATATTTAGTTCCATGTGCATTGTTAGTATCCGTGTACAGGCATTGATTGTATTGCCTCGAATTGGGTCAGTTTAAGTGTGATTAAGTGAGGTCGTGCCGTAATTATTTGACAAATTTATGTAGGTATGAATATATTTTTTATTAGTCCCAATTGCTCTGTTGTTGAGTGGTATAAATTCAAAGCATTTCACCTGTTGACAATTATTTTGAAGTGCATTTTATAATTTTATCGCAGTATTGGATTTGTTTTCGATTTTCATTGAGTCCGATTTAACACTTAAATGATAAACCTGCATGAATCTTCTGGGCTCAAGCTCAATGTTCACTTATGACAGCTGTCAAACAACGAAGCTGAACTCAAAATAGGTGGTGCAAATGGGACACCAAATAAAAATTCTATATTTTTTCTGTTGTCAAAAACATACTTCCTCCACGGATTTACTTCTTTGATCAAAAGAAAATGTGAAGAAAATGCTGCTATTTATTTTGTAAACAGTTTTATTTAAAAAGCTCTCAATATGAAATGAGCCTAAATTATATGTGCATATTAGGGCGGGTCACTTTACAAAGAACCATTTTGTTGTTGTTGTTATGCGAGCAGGGCAGAGAAGTTGTTTTATTTTGGATTTTTTTTTGTTTCCTTTTTCACTCCTCTCGGGACCAGAGGGTCTCGACAAGACTTGTCTTGCGTTGGTTTCGAGAATCTGGAATCAGACTGGATATAGTCTTGTTGTAAATAACTGGTAAACAAGTTGGTAACGAGGATATGGCAACAGAGTGGTGCCGAAGCGGTAGTTGGATTCTTGATGAATCACCACTCGAGCCAACCAACCAACTCTTCAATCTTCTCTCAATTTGTTTTGTTTATGCTTTTCTTGTTGCTCGTGAAACTATCGCTGACGATTAGTTTATATTTTATCTCGTACAGTTGTATGGATCAATTTCATGAAAAAGTATTTGAAACGATCAATGACCTTAGCCTGAAATGGCGCATTATTGTAGTGCAAAAACCAAAAGTTACCTCGTAACAAATCTAATAAATTTATTTTTGCAAATAATTCCACAGAAAAAACGCATAAAATTCAGATACGTAATTGACAGCTTTAATCACTTTAATATTAAAGAACATCTCCGAATCGTTATATCTGCTACAAACTAGAAAGTAACCTTTCTTCAATGGTATTTAACATTCATTTCATAGGGCTCCATTTTTCGCCAACATTCTACTAAAAACATTAGAAGTTTAGTTGTGGTAATACCTCTGTTACTTTTTTTCCAAAAATTCCAAATATTTTAAAAACTAAAAACAAATTAATATTTTAAAAAAATATTGAAAGAACCGAAACAATTTTTTTTTTCATTTAAAAATAAATGTGCAAAAAAATGAAAATAGAAATTTTTGAAGTATATTTTATACTGAAAAACTTGAAAAAGTTCTTTATAAGTGAAAATTTATAAAAATGTCTTAAATAATCGAAGTTATTTGACTTAAAAGAACTCCATAACAAAGTTTTCTACATAGTCAAAAATAAAAAAATAAAATTTTTTTTAAGTTTGTTATTTTTTATTTTTTTATAGCACCTAAAAAATTCCAAATATTAAAAAAAAATTATTTTCTTTATATCAATTATTAAAAACTAAAAAATTAAACTTTGAAAAAAATGTTTAAAAGAGCCCGAGCTATTTAACTTTAAAAAACTAGATAACAAATTTTCAACATTGAATAAATCTGAAAATTTTATATATATTTTTTCAATTTTTGTTTTATTTTTAATTTTTAACTATTATTATTTATAGCACCTCAAAAATTCCAAAATTTTTAGAAAAAAATTATATTTTTTCAAAATCGTTTTTTCCAAAAATATATTTTTTAAGGGAGTATATTTTATATCAAGAAGGAGCTCCATTTTTCGCCAACATTATACTAAATACATTAGAAGGTTAGTTGTGGTAATATTTCTGTTATTTCTAACTTTTGCGAGCTTCACTGCAAACTCATCGGTTGAAGTGATCAAATTATACTAAACATTGAATACCTTGCGCTGATTTACTTAGCCTTCAGCAGAAAACAAAAAGTTGGCGGTTTGAGGTATAAAAAAATACCCCTTTATTTAACTTCATCGACCGCTATGACGTAAGTACCTACTTTTCATATAGTAGAGATGGTCGCTGCATCTAAATAGGATTTTCGTAAATTAAAAGCATCCAAATGATTAGTCAACATTTACAATTTTTTTGTGCCATGCATTTTTATGACTCATAAACTTACTATGAACTCACTTATTTCATTTTTTTATTTGAAGCACTCATAATTGCTATCCTCTGCCTGTCCTTTTGATCATTCATCTCGCAAAATTTTACAGTAATCACGCCCATCAGTTTGTCTGCTCATCGTCGCCGTCGCCCTCATTCATTTGCTGAATAGAGACACTTCTGTATGTACGAGCACTTGATTTGTGAATAACCTTTTCACTTACGCTCGAATCAAGCTAAAAACTTATTTAAAAAGTTAAATTTGATATAGAAAATGAAATGAAAAGCATTAGAAGCAGTCCTCTTCATTAATGTCCTTTTCGCTTTTTCGCTGCTTCATTTGTGTCATTTGTATGAGTTTGGGTGCTGTGTGGCATGCAACATACACACATACGTATTTTTATTTTCCACTGCAACTACGCTTTGCTTCACTGCTCGAGTTGTTGACTGCATAACTCTACCTTACGCTACCCACCCCTACTGCAGTTCGTCTGCGAGTTGTCTGTTGCCTTTCAGTTCGGCCGTTAATAGCTGATGCAGTCAACGATAATACTGATTCCCATGACGTTGTATTTGTTTGTGTTCGGTCGGCATTGCAATGTATGGCAGTGAGCGTTCCAAATGAGCGCGTCTTTCATTTCACTTCATTTCAAATTATGATTTCTGCTTCTTCTTATTTTTTTATTTTTCTAGACTGTAATACGGGTTATGTCGTCATCAAGAGTTCTTCATTTTAATTTGTGTTTTCTTCTTGTTTATTACTTTTAGAGTTTCTCTTTGTTTTGTTTGATTGCGCTACAGGTGTATTACTACTGTTGTGTGCGTGAGCGTACATTAGGGTGTTACAAAAAAAAAAAATTTGGAAAAAATTCAAAGTTTAAGCCCTGGCCTTTTAAGATAGATTAAAATGAAAAATAGACTAATTTTGTTTAAAAAAAAATTGTGTTCAAAGGTATATAATCCAGAAAAGTCATATCTTCTCACAATACGCAAGAATTTATTTTTTGATTCTTATTTTTAACTATTATTATTTACAGCAATTCAAAAATTTCAACATTTCCTAAAACAAAGATAACAAAATAACTTTTTTCAAAAGAATTAATAAAAACTAATATATTTTACCTTGAGAAGGTTAGAAATGTTCTTTCTAAATGGAAATTTTAAAAAGAACCCAATCTATTTGATCTTAAAAAACTCCATAATAAAATTTTCAAGATTGAATAATCCGGAAAATTGTATATTTTTTCTTAAAAGTTTTATGTTTAACTATTATTGTTCATAGCACCTCAAAAATTCCAAAAATAAGGTTTCAAAAAAGTTAAATACTTTAAATTTTTTTTCCAAAAAAATATTTTTTAAGTAGCTATATTTTATTTTAGGAACTAAAACGAAATAAAAATTAAAAACAAATATTGAAAATAACCGAAACTATTTTTATTTAAAATAAAAAAAAAAATATTTCTTAAAAAAAAGATTTTTTTAAATAACTTTTTTCAAAAGATCATGCGAAAGAATTAAAAACAATTTGTTTAAATATATTTCGCCTCGAGAAGGTTAAAAACAGTTCTTTATAATTCAAAATTTATGAACATTTTGAAGAGAACCTGAGCTATTTGACTTTAAAAAACTCCATAAAAAATGTTCAGCAATGAATAACTCTGAAAATTATAAATTTTTGTTTTATTCTTAATTTTTAACTATTATTATTTATGCACCTGAAAAATTCCAAAATTTTTTTCAAAATTGTTTTTTCCAAAAAATATTTTTTAAGTAGCTATATTTTATTTTGTGACCTAAAACGAAATAAAAATTAAAAAAAATATTGAAAGAACCGAAACAATTTTTTTTTTTGTAAAAATAAATGTGCAAAAAAAATAAAAGAGCAATTTTTTAAGCATATTTTATATTGAACAACTTGAAAAAGTTTTTTATCAGTGAAAATTTATTGAAAATTTTGAAAATAATCGAAGCTATTTGGCTTTAAAAACTGCATAAAAAATTGCTCTACATTATTGAAATCCGAAAAATATAAGTCCTCGAAAAATCGCAAAAACCCTTTAAAAAATGTAAATTAGGGCCTTCCAAAAGCAAAAACAAACAAAACAAAAACACATTCGAATATTTTTTTTAATTTTGAGTTCTCACCATCCATGTGCTTTGGCAGCACAATGTTGAGGAAAGGGTGAAAAAGTAATGCGTTGTACGCATGTAAAAGAATGCTGGGCGTTACTTGGGGTCTATCACCCTCTCTGATGGATTGGTGCTACACGGCAGTAGTTAGACCGATATTGCTGTGTGGGGCCTTAGTGTGGTGGACTGAGACAAGAAAACTGACATATTTAATGCCACTGGAAAGGATTCAACGACTCGCTGCTCTGTGCATAACAGGAGCATTGAAAACTACTCCAACGGCAGCGTTGGAAATGGTACTCAGCAGGCCTCCTACTGACCTTATGGCGGAAAACCTGGCAGCGAAATACGCGAGGAGGTTAGTGGCTTATGGAGTATTCACATGCAAAACCTTCAAACACAGCTCAATAGCAAAGTGGGGCTCAGGTTGCACAGACTACATGACTCCGTACTTTAATTGGGAGAGAAGGTTTCGCACTACAATTGAAGAGGAGGGATGGCACAAAGGCATGACGCCTGGCCATAGAACTTTTCACATCTATACAGATGACTCTAAAACTTAAAACGGAGTGGGAGCGGGCATTTACTGCTCAAAACTAAGGATAATGCAGCCTATCAAGCTGCCAGACCACAGCAGTACTTTCCAAGCGGAAGTTTCTGCTGTCGGGAAAGCCGCGGAGCTAGCCTACACAAGAGCAAGAAAGAACTCAACAATTAATATATACGTGGACAAGCAGAAATAAAAGCAATAAACTCATATTGTATTAAGTCCAAAAATGTTCGACGGAGCAGGCATTTATAGGTGTGTACATAATCATCAATCAAAACTAATAAAATAATTAAAAATGCCTCGACATAAATAACTATTAGTGTATCGGGTGTGTCGAAAAACATAATAATATGTAATATTATAATAATATAGTAATTTTTCAGGATTTTATAATAAATCGAAGAAAAAATCATTTTTCCTGCATAAAATATAATAAATATGTGGAAAATTTATGCACCTTGTGGCACCTCAAATGGAATATTTTTCAGCAATAAAAAATTCGACTTTTCGTATCAGTTTAGAGAGTTCCTAAAGGGTGAGAGCTTAACATAATTTTAATTTTTTAATTTTTTTCTAATTTTTTTTTTAGATTTTGTTTTTAGACCACACCCTAATATGCAAGCAAACATACATATTTGTTCATGCCATTGGGCCGTTACGCTGACTCACCACCGCATACTTGCATAAATTCCTCGGCTACCAACTTTCTTAACAATGTGTCAATATGGCACAGCATGGCATTGTTACAGACCTGACTGAACAATGTATCAACAGGATTTGCATTTGTATCCACAGACGTGTTGCATGCAACATGCACAAATTCGTAACTAACAGGTGCCGGTAGGTGTGGAAGTAGGTAAGGTCTTTAACACATATCAAAATACATATGCACATGCACACACACACCCACACACCAAACCGAAATATTTAAGCAGTTGTCTGTGAAGGTAAAATAAATTCACGAAATTCCCAATATCTTCAAGAAGGATTCTCGGAAAATGAAGCTGCACGTGATTTTCTCGTGCATTTTTCTAATTTCCCATACCCGTTTGCAGCAGTACTCGTGGCATTTGTAAGACATGCAAGCATTTGTATGTATGTATGTAGGTGTGCGCAGATACTTATAGATTAAGCACATACAGGCTCTTGGTTTTCTTTCATTGTTCACTGTGTATTGTAATTTGAATTTTTCATGTGATTTTCAATAAAGTGCAGAGAAACAAAGTCCCAGAATAATGGAGTAATGTAAAACGGCTACGAAAAACAGGATTACTGAGGCTAAGAGACTGGAAATATTGATCCAGTTTACCCTTAGCTAAACACAGGCATACTCGTAGAAGCGCATACAAAGAGGAAACCATAACAGAGTTAAGCCACAGATAGCCTGGGGATTCCACACAAGCATGAGCGCCATACACTAAGAATTTAAGGAGAAGCATTCCGATTTGTAATTAATTTGTTTAATTTATCTTAATTGTACTAATTTATGGTATATTCAGACTATGAAAAAGTCGACCAGGACAGATGTGTGCAAGGGAATTATATTATTACTTTCAATTCATTGTGACCCCTTCATGCATTTAGATTATTCTTGTGAGCCTTACTTACTCAATAAATTTTAGTATTTGTCCTATTTTATTGAGTTTTATTTCCTCCTCTGGTAAAATATGGTTACCCAAGTGTTTGTGCCGGTAATGCATTAATGAGTCATGACC
>JAYXIM010054097.1:0-18310 GCA_037575425.1 Anastrepha fraterculus
CACAAACGCGCGCGGACGAAGCAAACGCAAAAAGTGCCACGAAAATGCCGAGCGCTAAAAGTATGAAACGCATAATTTCTTTTTTTTACTTTTATAAGTATGGATGTATGGATTAGTAAATATTTTGAATGATATTCTATAATTTGCCGAACAAACTTTGGCTCTACTTTTCAGTAATTTTTTTATACTGCAGTCAATTTTCGCAAAATTCGCGGCTTTTATAGCGAAATTTTATCAATGACTTTTTCCATTTTTATTTTGTTTAAAATTCTATGCGAAAACTAATACTCTTATTTGCATGGTTGATTTTTTATTTTTTTTAACAATATTTTGGCAAATATTATTACTGAGCAAATTTAATTTGCAAAATCAAGGTAACGTCGATTTCATTGTGCGAAAACGACATGTTGATTTCAGTTCATATGACACATAAAAACACTTGTTCCAATACCAAAAAATAGACACACATAGTTGGGTGTTTGCACAGAACGTCGCTGCAAAGAAATTGTACTTAGGCAGTAGACTGCAACCTGACAATACCGCTGGGGCAATGCACGCTTTTAAACCACTTGCGCGTATTTTCAGCATCAACCTTGTCGGGAAGGCCGTAAATGAGCTAACAAATACGAATTCATAGTGGCTCAAACGCTTCTTCGTAGACAATCACAGTTCAACTTGGAAACTGAATTTCGCAACTGGAAATAAATTTTGCTTGGAAAAAAGCGTGATTTTCGTTTATTTATAGTTTTCATGCCATGCAAATAAAGTTGTAGGCAATGCGTATGCTTTAGGTATGTTTTAGGTAGATTAAGGGGTTAGGGGTAGTCAAAGGCCCGAAAAAATAATTTTTTTTGGTAGTCAATTGCTTTGTGGTTGCTGTTGAAGTGGTTGAGTATTTCCCCTGAAATAATCCTAATAAGTGCCCAGCACCGTTTTACTTCCACCGTCCTCGTATAATGAGATTTTTTTTTTTTTTAAGTTGTAAGTCAGCCCTAGCTAGCCCTGGACATTCACATTAACAACTTCTGCAGATAAGATTGAAGGGTGGGTTGAGTCTAGGCCTCTAAGGGTTGCAGTGATGCGTGAGATGTTTGGCCGAGAGCATCCTAACAGATCATTCGTCCTCTGGATTTCGTATGACGGCCATGTGTTTTTTGTTTTAATGCATGTAGTTAGTTTTTTCCATCTTCTTTCGGCTAAAGCATGTTGGCGTGAAGCAATGGATGCTTTTAATGTGTTCAGTGGGATGGAGACTGCCATCGCCTCTGTTAAGTCTAGTGTCGAACATTTTCTTGCTAGCTCATCCGCTATCTCATTACCCCGTATGTTCCTGTGACCGGGAACCCATTTCAAAGTGATTTCAAGCCGATGACTAAGCATTTCCAGCTCCTCTCTACACTGTAAGACTAGTTTGGATGAAATGGAGTTGGAGTCTAAGGACTTTATAGCTGCTTGACTGTCTGAGTAGATAGCTACTCTTGCACCAACTTCCTTGTAGAGTTTTAGTGATTTGCATGCTTCTCTGATCGCCAACAGTTCTACCTGGAACACGATGGCATAGTTAGGAAGACGAATTGACTGAGATAGGTTGAGCGGCTCCGAATGGAAGCCAGCTCGCATACCGCAGTTCATCTTAGAACCACCGCTATAGATTTCGATATCGTATCTTCCAATCACCTTCCCTTTGCTCTATTCGGCTCTCGGTGGAAAACGCACCGTAAAGTCTTTCTTAAAGTTAAGGTCGGGGACAGTGTAGCAGTCAATTGCTTTACTTTACAAAAATAAAAACATAGCATTAATACATCGTGTTTCGACTTGACTTTAGCAAAATTTCAACAAAAACAAATTAATAATTGCAAAAGTTATCGCTGCTGTGTGGAGCCCGTTTCTCCAGTAGTCCCTTGCGGTGATCATCACAAGTTCTTGGAGATTCATCTAAAATCACGGGGACAAGAGAAATTAATTTTATTATTAGATAATCTTGTGCCTGATTCAAGCTTTTCGTTCAAAATTAACAATATGGCGGGCTCACGAAATAAATCGACAATTTATTGTTTAAAAAATCGAAATTTTTGAAAAAAAAAATCCTACGATCAGGCACTTTTTTTTTATGTTTTACAAAAGCAGTATACATTTTATTGAAATCTACCAAGCGGTTTTTAAGTTACAGTGATCAGCAGTTCAAAAAACATAGTTTCGAGAAAAACGCATTTAAAGTTTTGCTATCGATTACCGGAGCGCCCGAGCGCCCTGTATTAATTGTTGAATAACTCGAAAAGTATTTGTCGGATTCATTTAAATTTTTACACAATAGTTCTAAGATGTTGTACTTTAAGAAAATACAAAAACAAATCCTTTTTTTTTTTAATTCGGACTACCCGTGCGTTTCAACGTGGTTTACGCCCTTAGACTCTAGAAGAAAGGCTGGCTATTATACTCATTGTGCCACACACCACCTGCTCTGAGTTCGTATATGTATAGGCGTAAAATAGAATAGCTCCTTATTTATATTTAGTATAGCGTATGTTAGAATTGGTCTACTATCGCTATGTAAGATACGATAAATGGGGAACCCAACTTAGTCCTATTAGCTGTTTACAAGAGTAGAGTTATTGTCGCCCTTTTTACTCTATCTTCGATACTTGATTCCCATCTGAGTTTTCTGTCTAATATTAGACCTAAGTAGCGGGTCTCATCAGTAAATGACAGTGCCGTACCACCTAGAGTTGGAGGAGTTATTTCTGGAATTCTGTGTTTCCTAGTGAATAAGATGAGTACAGTTTTTTTAGGGTTGACGCTTAACCCATTTTTTTTGACCAGTTTTCAACAATGTTTGGTAAATCTTGTATGATTTCACAAAGTGTATTGGGAATTTTTCCTCTGACTACCATTTCAACATCATCCGCATAGGCTACCACTTGTTGTCTATGCGAGCCCCCAAACGGACCGGTAAAATAAAGAAATCGCGAAGATTGTTTGATGCTCTTCAGCCTAAACAGTCGCTGAAACAGGCCTTGTCTCTCACAGTTGCCGTTGAATTGACAACTGCATAATATGAAAAAATAAGTAAACGAAAGGAAAGTATTGGCTGTAATGAAAATGAATATCAATAAAGATATCCGGAATAGATGTCTAACATCGTCGAACCCAAGCCTAGTACAACTCAGCTAACTCGCTCCCCACCGAAACTAAATCAGTATTAAAAGCAATAGAAACTTTATTTATAAGTGAGTTTAATGATTACGAGGATAACGAAGAAGAAAACAATCATAATGCAATGCAACGGGGTTTTTGAGCCACTTGAAGCTTACACTTCATAGCGTAGTAAAAACCCATGAAATTAAGGAACAGACTTCAAAAAATTTGAATGATGATCAAAGCTACAGAATACGAATTATAATAAGAAGGACAGAACTTTATGCTTTTACTCACATATCGAGTAAATAGAAAAACAAATGAAACCAGCTCAACTGATTCATATTTTGCGTGCTTTTCTAAAGATAAATTGAAATGATATTTGGCACGGCTACAACCGTGATTTTCTCCGGTTTCAACTGAGCGCACTAAAAGCATTTCATTTGTTTCTTGAAAGCGTTCGCTTGACAAGCATTTCCGAATCCTCTACTTCCACCGTCAACTACACCAACACAACGCTTGACTCATCCATTATACCCATACCCACTCGTTTGCATGGAATGTCCTTTGCATTCTTTGTTGTTCTGTTGTTTATGCTTTTGCTGCTTTTTGTTGCTTGAAAATTTGTCACCAAATGGCCATGGCTTGTACGCCAACATATTTTTGCTGAGCGAGCGCAAGAACGCCAAAACTGGTCGGTCGGTATTAGATGATCAGCCAGTTAAAATAACAACAAAACCTTACAAAAATTTCTGCTGAATTTGAGTCTAATTTTTTACATCCTGCTAGTTTTGCTTACTTCGTTATGGGTGCCAATGTAAATTGCACAGGCGGCAGCAAACTGCTGCCATTTTGCACACCGAAAGGCGTTGCGCGGCGGTCGCATACAAAGTGGCGATGGTGGCTAGGCGAAAATGAGCGAAATGTGTCAAAAAGTGGCAATTTCGGCTGTGGCATGGCACTGATTTTCGACGACATACACATTTCGCTGCCTGCTGCTGGTGCTGGTGCTATGGTAAACAGTCAGTTTAGGCGCCTGAGCTTCAGTCTTAGCTGCCAGCAGCTGCGCCATGTACTTGTAATAGTTGAAAATTTCGCTAAAGCGAAAATAAGTGAAATTTTTTTCTGTCTCTGGCATTCAATTGGCTGACGTTCTTTTAGCTGGCTAGCTAGCTATCTGCGTAGCATTTCGGCATGTCTTCAGTGTAATTTTTCATGCTGATTTGCTTTGGAAATCTTAGCATTGCAAGTGAAATGCGACCGTGGCAAGGGGGTAGGGAAATATGAGGCTGAGCGCTTGATGAGCAAACGAAGCAAGTGAAACAGAAGCACTTTGGCGAAATATGATGTGCGGAAATTGAAGAAATTTCAAATATACACAGTTGATAGGTGTTTCCGCTTGAAGTTTGTAGATATTTATGCCACGTGATCCTAGAAATTTTTCATCGCAGACATATTGCGTTTCAGTTACAAAGTAAATGGTAATAATAAATTTTTCACGCTCCCGCCAACCAGATGGGTGGAAATTCATAAGCGACGCAACAAAAAAACCTACTCAACTTAAATTGAGTTGGACAAGTGATTTGAGTGTGAAAAATTACTTCAAGTTTAAGGAATTCAAATACGAAGACGCTACTTTAAGCAATGAAAAAAATTGAGAAAACAATTTAAAAACTTCCACTTGTCTCACATGAGCCCACCCACCTACGCTTGTTTCATCTTGTTTAATGAATTTATTTTCAAAGTACTTTTTTAATTTATCGCATTTGCTTGAAGTATGAATAAAGCTGACTGTAGGCATCCCGAAAAAGTCAATTTACGTGGCAAATAGGAATGCGAAACCCGATACTCCGGGCCTAGTGTGTATTTTTTGAGTACCGAATGTTCCGGAATTAGTTGATGAGCGATTATTTGTTGACTTGCGGAATTAGTCGTTATTTTTTTTCAATTTAGCTGGCAGATCTTTAGAAAGACTAAATAAGTCTTCGAGAGTCCATAAATGTACGTCTTCGTGAATTTTAACAACCACTTCAGCCTTTTTTCCTAGAACTCGTTTCATTGCATTTGTTACACACATCGCTCTAGACTAATCTCTTTTGGCTGCATGATGTGGGGCAAGACAGTGTCCTGTCAGTACTCCAACCAATATTTTGCAGTCTTTTCCAGAGTCTTTTATGGAACAGCATCCAGACTCGTGCTACAAATGGGAGGAGTAGCTGGGACAAACACCTTAAAATGGTATAAGATTGAAATATACTACCGAGAGCTAAGAAAGGGAGAGAAACGAATTATCCGAAAGGAAAAAACACGAGGCCAAAACACGCTCGATAATTCTACCAGAAAGTCTGGCAGCTCATAGAAGATTTCAAGATCGGGGCGTTTTTCTGTAAGAGCAGAGACGGTGCTCTGGTGACTGACGAGGTGAGAATAGCGATAACGCGGGTAAAGAACAACAAAGCCCAGGCGCCGACGGACTGCCGGCTGAGCTTTTAAAACATGGCGGCGAGGAGCTGGTAAGGTGCATGCATCAGCTCCTATTCTAAATATGTTCGGATGAAAGCATGCCTGCCGCTTGGAATTTAAGTGTACTCTGCCCAATCCATAAGAAGGGCGATCCTGCAATTTGTGCCAATTACCGCGGGATTAGTCTTCTAAATATCGCCTATAAGGTTCTAGCGAGCGTATTGTGTGACTTTAGACCTGGAAAGTCTACCATCGACCAAATATTCACAATACGCCAAATCTTGGAAAAGACCCACGAAAGGAGAATCGACACACATCATCTTTTCGTCGACTTCAAAGCTGCATTCGACAGTACGGAAAGGAGTTACCTGTATGCCGCTATGTCTGAATTTGGTATCCCCGCAAAACTAATACGGCTATGTAAGATGACGTTGCTCAACACCAGCAGCGCCGTCAGAATTGGGAAGGACCTCACCGAGCCGTTTGATACCAAACGAGGTTTCAGAAAGGGTGACTCGCTGTCGTTTGACTTCTTCTGTTGTAGAGGATTGTAAGAGACTTCGTTTGTTTAGCAACCAGCATCAACACCGATAACAATCTCAGTCTGGAAATCCAACGTAGAATCTTTCATGTCAATAGGTGCTACTTTCGACTAAGTAGGCAATAGAGTAGTAAAGTCCTGTATCGACGAACAAAACTAACACTCTATAAGGATCTCATCATCCCCATCTTAACGTATGGCGCAAAAGCGTGGACGATGATAATACGGAGTATTTGAGAGAAAGATTCTGCGCAAGACTTTTGGACCTTTACACGTGGGCAACGGCGAATATCGCAGTAGATGGAACGATGAGCTGTTTAAGCTTTACGACGACATAAACCTGGCGCAGCGAATAAAAATCCAGCGGCTACGCTGGATGGGTCATGTCGTCCAAATGGATACAAACGCTCCGGCTCTGAAAGTATTCGATGCGGTACCAGTTGGTGGTAGCAGAGGAAGAGCAAGGCCTCCTTTGCGTTGGAGAGATCAGGTGCAGAAGTTTTTCCAGTTAAGTTGTAGGACAAATTTCTCATAACATTTTATTGAAATAAAATTCACATTAATTCAAAGCACAACATTTTTTTTTTTTGTCATGCAAAAATTCCAGTTAAATGTGCAACATTGCCAACTCGGGAACATATGCCGTACATAAACAGACAAGCAATGGAGCGCGTAAAGGTCAAAATAAAGAGTTCCCTCACCGCAAATATATATACTTTTTTCATTTCCCAAAAAAATTATTCAAACACAAAATGCGATGATTAATTTTGCGCCGCCTTACATATGGATGAAAATCAATGTAAATTATTTCTTAAATTTAATGCCAGAATAAAAATTTTCTTTTGAGCCAAGACCATTTCTCGCTTCTCCTTAATGCTACCTTCACAAATGAAATACGCACCATATCCTGCTTGATACCACCAAAAAATTATAAATCTCGCCATTTCCGTGGCTTAAGCATTTAAAAATATTTATATTGTAGACAGTTAGTCCTCCTTCTATGCGCTATTTGTTGCCGCTGCAATGCCAGCCATTGGGTTTGTCCTTTGTCCTGTGGCCAAGTTGTCAGTTGTGTGGCAATTTGCATTCATTTGTCGGATGCGCACATTATGTTGGCAGTCAGAGCGATTCTGCTGATTTTACTTTCTTAGTTTTTGGCCCAACCGCACAGTGGATTTTATACGTTTGGTCAAGACATTAATGAGAATTTAATGAAACTTGGCAGAAAATATGAAAATGGCTGAAACTTAAATGTTGGAATGCTTTTGTTCAACTTTTGGGTGGTTTGAAATGGGAAATGATGTAAAGATTAGATTTTAAGTTAGGTACAACTTCATGTACTTGTGGAGGTGCATTTGCATGTCTTTCTGTGCCAAAAGTTAACCCAGTTTTAGGCGATTATTATGTAAATTACATTATGAAGAAACCAAAAAATTTAATAAAAATATGCCGCCACAAGCACCTGATTTTTCATCTATTTTCGTGAGTGAAGGTTTTGTTTATTTGAATCTCGAAGTCGTTTTTTGATGTTGCTTCCAGTTCTTGTGGTATTAAATAATTTCATAACTCAAATTCTTAGTAAATTAGCTTCCATTTTATTAAATACAAATAAATGCATAGAAATTAAAGTTTGATTATACTGAGTCAGTTGTATTATTTGGTACACTCAGCACTTATAAAATAAGCATCCGAAAATCAATGATTTTCTTTCGTTGTGAAACTGCGCTCATGGCTTATTTGGCTTTCAGGCAGTATAATCAAGATGAAATTGCAGCGAATTTCGTCCCAAGAAACTCGAACTGTTGATAAGTGCGTTGGGGTCGTCTTGCTCGGAATCAAGAGCTTTTGAATTTTTTTCTCCTAGATTCTTTTTGTTTCAAAAACTTTTCCCACTCGATGGCGTTGATATAGAGATATTTTGTACAGCCTTTTTTATGGTTCATATTGAGGATACATCGGGTGTTCTTTAAAGAGCATGAGAAGTTAAAGTTATAGTACAAAACAGAAATATTGTTTTCATTATAACCTGGCCAAAACAAATAAACAAAAAGCAGATACATTCGCAAACTACCTCCCTCCGGCTTCACAAGATGAAATAATAGAAGAAATTTCATATCTAAAGATAAAAAAATCGCCATGCTACGACCTTATTACTGTATTCACGAATATCGTCAACACCACATTTAAGCTAAAATATTTTCCAAAATATTGGAAAACAGCGGAAGTCGTTATGTTCAATAAGCCAGGTAAAGATACTCACGATGTACCATCAAACAGGCCTATCTCGCTTCTTCCAATACTATCGAAAATGGTGGAAAAATTGTTAATCAAAAGGATCAACATAATAATAGAAAACAAGAAAATTATACCGACGCACCTATTTGGATTCCGCACGAAGCATTCGACTATCGATCAGGTACATAGGATAGTGCGAATAATAGAAAATGCTTTTGAAGAAAGAGAAACCTGCTCTGCGGTATTCCTTGATATATCCAAGGCGTTCGACAAAGTATGCCACTATGGGCTACAGAAGAAAAGAAATACGTTGCTACCCAAGCAGTACTTCACCATCCTACATTCGTATTTATCCGACCGTTACTTCAGAGTAAAACAAGAAGATTCATATTCATGTCTCAAACCAATCAAAGCAGGGGTTCCCCAGGGGAGTTTACTTGACGATTTATTGTATTTGCTCTTTACATGCAATCTGCCATGCAATTCAAACTGCGTAACAGCTACTTTTGTCGACGATACAGCTATTCCTTCGATAGGAAACACGGAAAACACATCGACATCACAATTACAATTAGCCATAAATGAAATATATGACTGGACCAATAAATGGCATATTAAATTAAGTGAAAGCAAGTCTGTGCATATAAATTTCACCCAAAACAAAATCAAATATGTTCCAATATATTTAAATGGTAGACAGGTTCCATACTCAAATACTGCAAAGTATCTGGGCATGACTCTAGACGCCAAGCTAAGATGGAACGCCCATGTAAAGAAAAAGAAAGAAAGAATGGAATTAAAATACAGAAATATGTAGTGGCTTATGGGAAAGGAATCAGCACTATCCACCAATAATAAAATGATTGTATATAAACAAATTCTGAAGCCTGTATGGTCCTACGGCGTTATGGGGCTGCTCCTGCCAAAGTAACATTCAATCTATACAAAGGCTCCAAAATAAAATTATTAAATGTGCAGTCGGTGCTCCGTCGTATATCCGTAGCTCCGATCTTGAACGCGACCTAAATATTGACTCGGTGGCAGACACAATAAAAAAGATAGCAAAATCCCACGATGAAAGATTAAAAAACCACGTTAATACGGAGGCCTCTATTCTTGTTAATCCAGCTAATTGGAGAAGAAGACTGAAAGCCCAAAGACTTAATGTACTAACCACACCTTAGCGTTAATGGTTGTATATACCTTATTTTTTAAATTCTACACAAATTGCTCGTTAGTTAATAAAATTTGTCTTTGTAACTAGTCGCAATGTAAAAAAAAATAAAAAATAATATTGTAACCTGGCAGATAATTTCAAGACATTAATTTCTTGAATATGATATCCATCGCTGCTACGAGTTATATAGTTCATTCGATTAGTCCAAATTTTGACTACTAAATCTGGCCATATGGCTTCAATGGTGGCTTAAATAGTGCAATAAATGGAGTGTGAAGTTTGGCAAGTTGCGCCACCTTGTTGGCACCAAATGTTGTTGTTGTTGTTGAAGTAGTTGAGTACTTCCACTGAAATAATCCTAATTAGTGACCAACACCGTTTTACTACCACTGTCCTCGTGTGATGATGTCTTTTTTGTTTTGTTTTTTGTTTCTAAGTCAGATCCATTTAGTGAGGTCGAAGTATAGCAGCAAATTCTTTATCTCGATGTCTGAGATCTCATTAATTTGCTGTAAGAAAGGCTTACCGAAGTAGCGAAGTCGTGACCTAGCTAGCCCTGGCCAAACTAAACTTAGCACAGAAATGTCAACACAGTTTGCCATTCTTAATTATATCAAACCATAGTTTTCGATATTGACTAAAAAAAACTCTCATGCAACTAAAAACACATCCGTCCCTTATAAAAGGTGGTTAAGTTTCAAGGGCCGGTGTTGATTTTGAATAAAATACAATTTTTTTAGGAAATTATTATCATTTCTCTTTATTATGATAATACTAATATAACTCAATTACAGATGAAACAAAATATTGGGCAAATAATCGCCGCGGTCTCGGCGGCACACCTCTATCCGATGGTCCAAATTTTCGATGACGCTGAGGCATAATTGAGGTTCTATGCCGTTAATGTGCCGAATTATCTCATCCTTTAGCTCTTAAATTGTTGCCGGCTTATCGACGTACACCTTTTCTTTCAAATAACCCCAAAGAAAGAAGTCCAACGGTGTCAAATCACATGATCTTGGCGGCCAATTGACATCGCCGCGACGTGAGATTATTCGGCCATCAAATTTTTCGCGGAAAAGCGCCATTGTTTCGTTAGCTGTGCGACAAGTGGCACCGTCCTGTTGAAACCACATATCGACCACTTCCATATCTTCCAACTCGAGCCATAAAAAGTTCGTTATCATCTCACGATAGCGAACACTATTCACAGTAACTGCCTGACCGGCCTCATTTTGGAAAAAATTCGGCCCAATGATGCCGCCGGGCCATAAATCGCACTAAACAGTCACTCTTTGTGGGTGCCTTGGTTTTTCGGCAATCACTCTTGGATTATCATTCGCCCAAATGCAGCAATTCTGCTTATTGACGAATTCACTGAGGTGAAAATGCGGCCTCATCACTGAAGATGATTTTCTTCGAAAATGCATTTTGATTTGAACGCCCGTTTTCATAATAAGCCTGAATAACTTTAACGCGTTGCTTGATTGTGTATCTTTCCACAATTCAAATTGAGTTAGTCTGAAATTGAAAAATGTCTAATGAAATGCAGAAAAAACTTGACGTTTAGGTGTGGTTCACATTCAACATCGGCCCTTAAAATTTAACCACCTTCATTACATTTAAAAGCGACTTCGATTTTAGTATTAAAGGTATTTTTCCTGTGAAATATCCTTTCTAGTAAATAAATAAAATATTTTAAAGGGAACTCTTAGACAAACTGTATCGTCGACCTTGAAAGCACATGACGGCAACATGAGGGTAGAGGCCAGTTCATTTAGTATTTTCGGTATTTACTGTTTAAATTTTGTATTTTCTGTTTTTTTTAAGAAATCTTTGAGGGGTAACATACGTCCAGCAGCGCCAAAATCCGCTAAAAGAAAAACTTCTTTTAGAAGGGATAACAATAGAAATAAATATAAAAAAATGTATATATTGTTTATTAGTATTTAAAGTTTATAAACAAATTTATTTAAATTTTTCTTTACAAAAGAGGTTGTCTGTAAAGTCGGTTTACTGACGATAGTTTAACGTGACAACGTCATAAGAAAATACTGATATAAGGGTTGCAATTTTCAAAATAAAGTTTTAATTTTATTTGTTTAATAGATATTTTGTATGAATATAGAGGAGGAGGTAAATGGAATTACAATGGAATAGGTCAAGTTACATTTACACAAACGTGAAAAATGACAAAACATTTATCAAATTCATGAAAGATATCTTCAATTTCGATTGTGCATAAGACGTTAATAAGTCAACAACACTAAGAGGCACCATCATCGATTTGCCTTTTTCAAGACACTTTACACTCGAAACACTCCCTTTCATTTCCTACTTTTTCTATCATCGTCCTATTCTCAACAGAGAAATGGTTCATTACCATGCACACAGGAAGAAGGCATATGAAAATACAAATATGTGAATTTATATACAAATGCGCATATACATACATATATATGCTCACTCAAGTAGGACAGATCCAGATGTCGAACGTTGCCGAACGCGGGGGCCGATTGTGCTCTTTGTCGTTGGTTCCGCGCTCTCGCTTGCAGTTCAAGCACATTAGCTTACATTTGCTTGCGTACGGAATAGATTCGTATATTTGATATATTCATATGATTTGTATGCATCTTTACATATAGATTTGTTCTTTTTGAAAATTGCGAGAAATTGTATATGTATATGCATGTTTATATACATATATTAGTATACAACATATCTTATAAGGTATGTGGTAAATATTACCATACATTTTTTCCATCATATATAATAAAAAAATTAATAATAATCACATTAAGACAACAGGTATTATTAACAAACTTGGTTTTATTTTAAATTCTTCAAGTAAATCAAATTAATAATAATCAATAAGAAGGCATATGCAAATACAAATACGTGAATTTATATATGTACATATGCGCATATACATGCATATATACGCTCACTTAAGTAGGAGAGAGCAAGATGTCGAACGTTGCCGTTCGTTTGCTTTGTTCGTTCCGCGCTTTCGCTTGCAGTTCATTCAAGGGCGACAAATGAGCAAGGTAACGACAAATGAGCACGGTAACGACACATTTTTTCGTGCGTGCAGCCGGCTAAATCGAATTATAAGACGTTATCACGTCAAAAATTAGTATATAAAAAATCACATAACATAAAGTATAATGAAAAAAAGTTGATCCACGGGCTGCATAATTTCTCCTTGAAATGTTGATGGATTTGTAAAAAGTAAGAAAATTCTTGTAAAATGCAGCCGGATCTTGGAATTTTGAAAAATTTTGCAATTTACGGCAATTTAAAAAAAGTATACGTTTAATGTCATAAATGTCGCACTTTAATTATGTTTATAAAATTTTTTAATAAAAATATCAAAAATCCGAAAATACTATAGAGAAAAGACGTTCGAATATTAAAAAAAATCTGCATCAAAAAATATTAAAAACTGTATGAGTTATCATGAAGACCGTGCCGGAAAAAGTAGTTTCGAGAAGAACGAGTAGTAAGTAGCCAGCTGCCTCAAACGAAGCACAACTACCTGTGCGCATCAAACTCTCGTCGCGCAGTTACATTTTCTACCATCACTTTGTATCTATGGGGAATTTTTACAATCGACTTCCACAGAAAGATACCTAAAAATATAAAGAATAGTGGTCTGTAAAAAAAATCGATTTTTTGAAAATTCTGGACATATGCAACCCCTTAAGTCCCTATGAGTTGGGACAATTGTCACGTACCACGGAGCGTTGACAAAGGTGCGTAGTGTCTTGAACTAAAAATGATGCAGGATTTCCAATTTTGAATTTGTAAAGGAATAAAATGAAATTTTAGTCGAGTTAGATGAAAGAATAGAGGAAGCAGGAAGCCAAATTTGCTTTGTAATATTAATTTGAATGACCAAAACAAAATTTGAAACCTTTTGCATATAAAAGCTAGAAATAATCCCGGGCTAAATATTTATATTAAATATATTTATTTAAGCGCATTAAAATATAAAAAATACAAAAAAAAAAATTCTCTTTCGCTGTAAATTAATTTATGTGCACGGTTTTCCTTTCAGATCCACACCTCAGTGCAAATTTAAATGCTCAGCAATGCATCGCAGCAACCTTGGCAACCTGTACATTCAGCAACGTTAAACCAAATGGCAGAAACCAAAGGACATGACAGCCAGTATTAAGTGTAAATACCAAATCACTCAAGGCAATTGTTTCAGAAGATATACTAAGGAACAGTCACAAAGTGATAACCGGCAGCGGCACAAAGCAGGTGACCGACGACATTGCTTTACTGGCAGGATAACTGTAAGCGGCGGCAAGCGCCAGTATAGTCATTGTGAATAACAAACAGTGGCTGGAATTGTGAGTAGCAAACTGTGTAACGGTTATTGTAAATCAACGTGGGATTTTCGCTGTTAAACGGTGCCTGAAGCAATCACAGATAAAGCAACAACACTAACAATTGAATCAACAATCAAAGCGTCGAGAGCAACCATTGCAGCAATGAGTGCAACAACTGCAACAATACCAAGTAGATATGCTGAAATAATAACAACAACAACTACTGACTCAGTGGAATTGGCAGCAAAGCAGTCGACGCCATGGACATCGAAATGGACAACGTTGTGGCCGCCGATCCTTTCGACGAAAATCGGTACAGCTACGACACTAACAGCAACAGCAACAGCAGCAATGTCCACAACGATGAATTTACAATCAAAGCAACGCCTTGACAGCGGCGGCAGCATTTGCCGACAGCAACGTCATGAGGACCATAACAAAAATAAAAGCAACCCTTTTGCGCAACGAACTTCAAGTCGAAATCAAAGGCAAACACAAATGTCATGGCAACGACATCTCCAACTACATCAACTACAGCAACAACAACAACAGTTCAACCAACCACGTGCCATCTACATGCCTCCACAACATCATTGCCAGCACTATCTATGGCAACAACTACAACACTGTACATCAAAAGACGCTGCATCCTGGTCCGCCCGCTTGCGTGCTATGCTAAAGCAACAACAACAACAGCAACGGCAATGGATGCGCTTTTGCCTTGTGCTCGTCATTTGCCTGTCACTGCCCTCTGCAACGAATACAAAACCTCAGACCTCAGCAACATCAGCATCAGCAGCAGCAGCAACAACTGCAACTGCAAACATCAGCACAGAAACAACAAAAACATTAACAGATGCACTAGCAACACCAACAACGTCAAAGTCAACACCCTCAACCGACTTAACGATGAAGCCGCTAGCAATGCGATGTGATGACAACATCGCAACCAGCAATGGCAGCAAATTCACCCACACCACCAACATCGCGATCGAAAACGTCATCCTTCCTTCAACCACGGCTAGCATAAATTCAACAACGCCATCAAATGCCGCAATAGAGACGACTGTGGGGGCGGCAGAGAACGCGTCGGGTGCGTTGACAGTGTCAACAACATTGCCGACGGCATTACGAACACTCACATCCGCATTGCTGTCATCGTCAGAAACAACACAGTCATTCACAGCTACAACAACAACGTTGGCGAATGCAACGGAAACTAAGCGCAGCAGTTGGGGCACGAGAAGGGTAGAATCGGTGAGTTATGCGCACTTAGTAAATGAATTGCTGCACGAAGTAGCAACAACGACAACAACATCGGCATCAACAGCACGGAATCACTACAGCAACAACGAGATTCTCAATAGTGCGCTCAGTGGGAGCAACAACACTTTGTATAACAAACGTCAACGCAATAAGAAGAGCAAAGCCACCAACAACAACAACGACAACTACAATGGAAGGCAAAACTTTATTAGTGCGCGACGTTACCGCGTCATCCGCTCGCTCAGCAATGGCAGCGTCGGTAGCGGTGGTGCAGGCGACAGTGGCAGCGCCGGAAGTAATTTTGGTGGCTTCAGCAAAGGCGGTGGCAGTGGCCTAAGTACGAGCGTCAATGGTGGTGCTGCTGGTCTACTGAATTCGAATGATGGCGAAAACAACAGTCATAATAGCATTGAATGTCCCAGTTTCGATGAGAATTCGGCGTGCCCCTGCTACAAATTCGAAGATGGTAAGTAAATTTATTGCTACTATATATTTTTCTCCCTCTATTTTATATTAAATTGCTTGCACTAAAGCTCTCAAAAACGAACAGGAGCAATACTTCAAAGCATTTGTAAATAAATTATTCCTCATGGGGCTCAAAGCTACTCTCTACGGAAAGCGAATAGGAACCTTAAGCCGCACGTAGACAATGAAATCTCATTAAGAAGAGGTGGCGGTGTTTGGGCTCGAAGTTCCGGGGAAAAGATATTGCTTTGCAATACACCTCGAGACGATTTTCAAACCCAATAATGATGTTCACTCCTCTATCATATCTGTGATAAGTCATATCGATCAGCAGTGTCCGAAAAACATATTAGAAACAAAAGAAATTAGCTTTAACATAACCGCATTACTGCAAAGATGTTAATTGATAAACCCAAATAACTATTTCTCTAATCAAAAATATTTTTTCAATGGTGTACAAAAAGTACTCAGTCGCTGGGCTGCCAGTTGCGGCTTCAGAATCAGCTCTGATAAAAAGGAGCTGGTGCTTTTTACCTGAAAATATAAACCTCCATACTTTAGACTTTCCAAATTAAACCGCCTTCATCGGAAGTTAGGTATTTTGGAGTGATACTTGACTCCAAACTCTATTAGAAGCTACACATTGAAAAACGGGTAAAGAAGGACAATATATTTAGCTTTCAACGTCAGCAAATCTATGTTCGGTACAAAATTGAGACTCAAGCCACAGGTCGTGCTTTGGATGTACAACGTAGTGGTTCTGCCAATTTTAACGTATTGATACCTGATTTGGCGGGAAGCTCTTAGGAGGGGCTATAACATTACTAAACTGGGGAGGGTGCAAAGGACGGCATGTATTAGCATCACCGGAGCATGTAGAACTGGTCCCAGTTATGCCCTGAATCACTTCTCATCAACCTTTATGTTATTTGCATTGCTCCTCAAAGGAAAGTCAAGGATTTCAACGAGGCTAAAAGCTATACCGAGGCTGGTATCTCTGTCTGCATTGACTATTCCAAGATTTCTCTAAATAAGCCAATTTCTTTAAAATCGTCGAACAGGCGGAAGTCGATCCTTCAGGTATGCAAAATGCTTAGGCAGCGCAGGATCGTGGTAGATATTAAAATTTGTTTCGATAGTCAAGCTACGATCACTGACGACACCATGGAACGGGTCGACTGCATTGTTCTCAGAGGTCTCCTACTAGGTCATCCGCATCTCCTTGACTATTGTTAAAGCGGAAATCTACAAATTATTTCTCAATAAAACTCAGAAAAGATGGAGCTCCATTTCTTCATGTGCTATTTCAAAAACCCTTGGCCCCCAGTACAATAGACGGAGGACTCACAAAGTCCTGGTGGCTTCATGCCATTCAATTTCCAAACTTGTACATGTATTTACCGGTCATTGGACGATTGACACACATGCAGAAAAGACAGGTTAACCATTTAATACCTTTTGCAGAAGTTGTGGGCACCTTTCAGAGAAGGAGACAGTTCTTTGTAACTTTTTTTGCTTGTTGTATTTGTTTGTATATGGCAAGTGAACAGGAAGCGAAATGCTTCAGCAAAAAATATCTTGCGAAATGTACGAAATTGACCAATAATTATTAAATTTATTGTCCTTCTTTTCATCCATAGTTATATATAATTGTCGCTTACACGCTTTGCTGTATTTGGCTGAGTCCCACCTCCTATTTGTGGCGTGTGTCTTGGTAATTTTGCACACTTGGAGGGATCTAAAGTTTTATGCCGCCTCCGAATGGCAGGTGCTGCTTTATGAGGAGCTTTTTCATGGCCGAAATGCACCATTGCCTGCCTAGTATCAAATTTTTTTAACTTCTCTTAGAACAACATTTTTCCATCATTTTGTTCTTCGCGCCATTCGTGCTTCCGAACCTGTGTACTTCCGAGTGTTAGCCACGCACTAAGCCATTCGGCTTTGACGACCTTAAATATTTTATATTATTTTTTCACACTCCGCACATACGTGCCATTTGAAGTCACATCTTAACACACACTGGCTAACTGCACACATTTTTCTGTGAAAGTTTTATGCACTCGCAATAGAGTGGAAACAGAACTGAAGTGTAATTTCCCACAGCACATTGGTAAATACTTTACTTATTTTCGTAAGTGAATCTCGCATTTCCGTGTACAAATTTTCTGACTGTCTGTAGGGGCGTGCTCTCGCATGTGTACGTACGTGGACGTGCTTTTCGGCGACTTTTTGCACATCTACATACACACATACATATACATATACATGTGCGTGCATTTGGCTTACACTAATCCATACATTTTCTTCCTCTTGCATGCTAACGTTCTACTGGTTTCTTTGCTTGTTTGCAGGCTTATTCCTCGAGTGTCCCGGCACGACAGCCATGTCGTTGCGCAGCACATTGGAACGCATCTCATCACCAATACATTCATTATCCATTTATGACTTCGATCGTTCGGTCACGTCTCTCTCGCAGGACGTCTTTCAACCAGGTGTCAATATAAGGCATTTGCAATTTTCACACTCACACCTAGAGACGCTAAAGGATAACAGTTTGCGTCATGTACGTGCATCGTTGGAGTCGTTGAGCATTGTTAATGGAAAATTAACACAGGTATGTACAAGTAGTAACCATAACAAATACTCGTTTCATACAAGGAAATCAGCAGCGGTCAGGGTAGCTGCAGG